>JALBCR010002007.1:0-122181 GCA_030710515.1 Abscondita cerata
TCGGTACTTCGTTCCAGTTACGTATTGCTATTTATTTACAATTTGTGCAAATGTATACAAGTATTTCCTTACATATCGGTTGTGAACAATTTGAGCACAAACAGTCACATTTTCGGTCTCTTTTTTTGGGCATGATATACAACGTTTTCTTGTGTGTGAAGTTTCTTGGCTGATAACGTCCCCGTATATTATGCTCTACTGTAATAAATTTGGACATTGCTTCTCGAGATGGGTTTTTGAAGGTTTGGATTTTTAGCTCTTTTTTCCATATAAGGTAATATAAGCTGTTGCGCTAATTCTTTTTAGAAACAACCTTCTTCTGTCGTTTTTCCTTTTACAATAATCTTTGTTTACATACCTGTAAATAATATAAATGCATTTAGAGCCGGTACATCCATAATATTAGGACCAAATTGCCATTGGCCATCTTTTTGTTTGCCTTTTACAAGTATAGTTGGCAATTTTTCTGATCCATAACGTCTACACCGCCTTTTGTTTTATTGTAGAACATTATAATTTCAGGTTTTTTTTCTGAGTATCTTCAATGTTGTTGTCAGAATGTAAAGCTACTTTCAACAGTTGTCCATTTTCGGTAAAGGTAAGGTATAGGTCAAAAACGCCCCATTGTGTAAAAGACGACAACGAAGACAATACTGTTATTGTAAGCTTCAAAACCGCTGAGAATTTAAACTTGAAAAATGATTTACTATGCACTTAAACAAACAATTGAGGAATACCTAGAAGGATTTTAACCAATTTAAATAAATAAGAATTAATACTACAAACACAATACGGGTCAAAACACCCCCGTTATGCATCCTAGGGTTAAAAAAATGACTTTTGACGTGTTTTTGAATTTAATTTTAATCCTTTTTTTGATCGCCCTGTATTAATTTATTATCAAAATATCGACATAGCCCACTAAAATAGGTCCCCTGCTACAAGGGAAACCTATTTCAATTAAATAATAAAGGCATTAGTATAGAAAATTTTATAATTTTGTTTAGGCCTGAAAACGTCATTTTGACATAAAATTTAAAATAAGTCCAAAACAGTTAGACTTAGGTATAGGACATTATACACAAAATGTGTCTAGAATTTTGGGCAAAATTCAAAAATAGAATAATATATAGGGTGTTCCATTTAAAATAAGCAAGTTGACACATACTTCCGGTATACCGGAAGTGTCACCATCTTGAAAATATTTTAGCGGAACTGCCCCCGTCGATGTTAGTATACTACCAAATTTTCAAATTTTTCCCATGTACAGTTTTTCTATAATCTATCGATGGCGTTCCCGGTGGGACACCCTGTATAATATGTAAATTATCTACCGTATTCAGTAATGTCGTGTCGTCTGCGTACAGAATAATATTGTTTTCATAGGTTTTGATAAGCAATATGTCATTGAAATAGATTAAAAACAGTGTTGGGGCAAGAACCGAGCCTTGAGGTACACCAACTCGTATCTCTTTAGTTTGAGAAAGAGTATGATAATGAAAAACATACTGGTGACGATCAGTTAGATACGATTCCAAAAATCCTATACTTCCAACGCAAAATTTATATATTTTTAAGTTTATTAATTAGTATATTGCGATTGGCACAGTCAAAGGCTTTAAAAGTTTAAAAAATTTGCTACGCTACTTAGAACCTTCGAAGCAGCCAGTTATAAAATTCGTAATTTCAAAATTGCACTAGCTCTTGACGTTCCATTACGGAAACCAAACTGAACTAGATATAAGTTCGTGTCGCTGTAAGTAATTTTTATATTCCTTCAAAAATTTTTGAAAAAACAGGTAGAATCGATATTGTACGATAATTATTCATATTATCTTTGTTTCCGCTTTTATGAAGAGGAATGACCTTCAAAATTTTCAGTTCGGACACAAAGAAGGTTTCACGAATACAAGCATTTTTCACTTTTGTAAGTGGAATATAGATCATATTTATTACATTTTTGACAATATCTACCTTCTAATCAAACGAATCTTTACAGTGCCTATTTTTAATGCTATTGACAATATTTCCCGAAAGTGAAACTCTGGTATGTTTGTTACATCAATTTTGTTTAGATAATAGTTGGGATCATTATTCTGTGCAGGGAGATTGATATTAATAAAGAAGTCATTAATTTGTTATACAGTTAAGTTAGTAGTTGTAGGATCATTAAGGCGTTTGTTTTTATCACTTGCCATATCACTTTTGGATTAAAATTTGAGTATTTAATAAATTTATCATTTTCCATAATTTTTGATTTTTATTTCTAATTTGTAGTTTTTACGATAAGTGTAAAACAAGTTTCGTGTTGCTTCGTTCTTATGTGTCATATAGTGTTCTTTATGTATCATTAACACATTCCTCATTTTTTTTTTATTTTCTCGTTAAACCATATAATTTTATTTGAATCTTGACAACTTCCAGTAACCAAAAAATAAAGTAACTTATAAAAATGTTCAAAAATTTTGAAAATGTATCCTTAGCATTTGAACAATTTTCATCAGCTATTATTTTCCAACAGATTATACAATAACAACTTACCCTGCATTCTAAGAGAACGATTATATTTTATCACCGGTTTTAATTTGATACTGTATTAAAAAGAAAATGAGATTATTTGCGCAAGGTGATCTGATAGTCGTGTATCTATGACACTCGCGTTGAACTTTAAATATTCATCAAAATTTAAAAACATATTGTCGATACAATTGTTCATTCTAGTGTTATCAAAAATTGTAGGATATAGTCCATGCACTTGACTATGTGGTAAGATTTAAAGTTTATTTTTGAGAAAAAAGTTACAAGTGTGTCGATGCTTGTAGACAAAATAAGGACATAGTCAAAACTTTCTTTTACTAGGGTCATAACACCGTCGTGCTTACGTTCTCGAAAAGTTTGATATTAATTAAAAATCCGAAATGTTCATGAGATTGCTAACTTTATCGTTTAACCAGTTTTCAGATAAACATAGTATATTTACATAATTGTGAGATTTAAGAAAAACCTCCATTTCTAAAGTTTTATTTAAAACTGATTGAATGTTTATGTGTAATAAACCAATATTAATTACTTCACTAGAATTGTGTATCACTGGATTGTCGCAGATGGTTTGTGACGGTCCCTTTCCCTTAGTTGATCGAGATGACGAAAAAACTTGTCGATTGTTACATTCGATGGCCAGATATTCGAATTATTATTAATAAAATGTATTTTTTTTATTGCATCTTTTGAAAGTATCAGAAAACTTGGATTTCATTTTTTTACATTCCGCAGCCTGAATCCCATTATTTTTTAGAAAGTTGGTTAATGTCTCTTCGGTAAGGTCTGGTTCGAGCCTACTCACATACAAATTTTCTAACCTTGGGATACCTTTAATTTTTGTAATTATATTGTTACCTTTTACCGTTGAATAGTTTTACGTGGTTTTTGTTGGCTTAGCCATTGTTCCGAAGGTTCAAACTCATTTTTCTCTTTTTGATCTGATCTTCAGTAGTTCGTGGTGTTGAAAGCAGACAACCATTTGATATTGCATCCGCATAAACTTTAGGTTTTTTATCATGTTCGACTATGGCGTTGTGCATGTGACGTCTTCTCCTTTGTAATTGTTATTTAATTTTGTTGTTTAATGTTTTGTAATTGTGTTGTCAATATCACGTGATTCAGAATTTTGTTTTAATTGCATTGTGTTATCATTCTTGATATTTTTATTAACCTGTGAAACCTATCTAATGGATTATTATTGGTGATTCCCATTAATTTAATTTTATCCTCAAGTAACTTAATTTTGTCAAATTAGTACAGCAACCATTGTCATTGTTAAAACATTTTATGTTTTCACTATCAACTACATTAATAAATTTTAATTTGGTTTTAGCACAACTGTCATGATAGTAACTTAAACGTGTAATGCATTTGACTCTTTTTTTACAGTATTTTTACCACAAACCGCACATAAAGTACCGCACTGATGTATTTAAGACGGTGTTACATCGCCCGTCAATTTTGCGTGTAGGTATAGATATAGAGTTCGGTCTAGCGGTTACGTCGCCTCGGACAAAAAGTCAAACTACCGCCCTTTATGAATATACATATATGATATATTTTAAAATGTAAGGTACAATACAGGGTGTTTCTAAAATCGATGTCATAATTTCTATTGCGTGTTCCTGACATGAAATTATAACGAAAAGTCTATATAAACGTGACCGAAAATGCCTCTTTTTTGATATACAGAGTGGTGAAGTTAAAAAAAACATTTATTTTTTAGATACCTAACGGTTTTTTGAAACTTTACGAATATTTCAAAATGTTATAATAGATTATGGCTAATAATCTGGCATTGAGCATTATTTTAAGTTAATTTCATTTTTTCGAATTTCTCGAAAACGCTTTGTCTAACAAAATGCAAAAACAGGTCCTTTTTGTACAGTAGTTGCTGCTCTTTCTGAAATTAGTGACGAGTTTTTTGACATTTCACACACCAATTTTTTTTCAAAGAGAGAACTACTCTGCCCCTCCCCCAACGCCGCTTCTGTTACAGATATGAAGAAATGCTCTACGCCAGATGCCGTAATCTATTATACTCGTAACATTTTGCTAAAATTCCTAAAGTATCAAAAAACCGTTCTTCAAAAAATAAAAAAAAATTTTTAAACTTCAACATTCTGTATATCAAAAACGAGGCTATTTTGGACACATGTTTACATGTACTTCTCGTCATAATTTCACTTCAGAAACACGCACTAGAAATGTTGAGATCAAATTTTGAATAAAAATGAAATTATTTTATTTAAGTAAAATTTAATCATATCATAAATATTTACAGAAAAACATGTCAAAACACATGACATTGCTGTTGATAATTAAAACAAAATTAAGAAATATTACATGTCATAAATGATTAACGATATAGTTCATTCGTTTGATTTATTCCGATTGATCGATGAATCAAGCGCACACGTGTGTATGGCTTTCCTTTTTATAATATTGAATACGACGTATATATTATTAGCTAACGTATTATTTCGAGAGTGTAAAAGTCGTTTTGTATGTTTCTTATTAAGTCAAGTAACTAACCAAGACAACATCAACAACAAATTTCGTTTGCCTGTACGAACAGTTTTGATACCAACTTTACGTAAATGTCAAATGATGGCATGTCAATATCATTTGTAAATAAAAGACTAAAATAAACGTACGTAACCTCTATCAACAAATAAGTGAATTACAAATAGTTGGTATCAGTATCCATGTTTATGCTTTAAATTACAGACGACGGTCACTTTGTGATTTAATGCATACTAGATGTCATCGGGATAAATCAAACAAACGTTTAAAAAAATTAAAAGATCGGTCTAAAGTTATCAACTTCCACTTGTTGTTAATACCAAAACCATGATTTTTGGTACCTACAATGAACTTGTTGGGTACTGTTTGCTTGAATACTAAATACAAAAGGGCACACCCGCTATTCGGTAATTAAATGAACGTAATGGGAAAATCTGTGTTTGTTCAGAAAAAATACAACTCGGTCAGAAAAAAACCAGTCACAACAAAAATAACTATCGTATATTTTACATATTTTTTCTCAAATTTTCATAATTATAATTAAATTACAAATAAGATTAACTAATAGGTAAAATGAACATTTTTCTAAATATTTAAAAAATTCCAAAAGCTGTGTAGGGAAACGTCCCTTTTGGTTAGATACATCTAATCAGATCTGCGAAATTATAAATAACACCCATGTGTAAAGTTTCATAAAATTCGGACGGGTGGTTTTCTTCATATCCGGCCATTGGACAGAAAATTGTATTTGCTTGATTATAACGTACTAACTCTAATTCGTCGGAAAAAGTGAAATTAAAAAGTGGTATTAAAATTTTTGGTTTGGAACCGTCGCATAACGTTAAGTTGAGAATCACTACTTAATAATTAAAAACATCAATCAAACTTTATAAGTACTAAAATATAAAAGAAATTGACTTAAAGGAAACAGAATAATATACCTCATGAAGCAATTACTGCATCAAAAGCTTAGTTGGAGTTTTACTATGGTAACAAAGGAGTCACCGTTGTTATACAAGTTAATTTATAACACAAGTGTAAATGAGTGTAATCTTGATATATTGTTTAACAAAATTCATAAAATTTTCCTCAATTAAACTGTAGAAACAACTAAAAATTAAAACAGAAGACATATGAAATCGACAGGTGTATATGAAAAACGTGCAATGATTTCCTGTAATGTCCTAATTTTTTGTGCGTTCCTGTATGAAATTTTTATTTGAATATTTTTATGTTCCAACTTCTTCTGCCCCAGAAAGGTATAGTTAATAAATGTCGCTCCGAGCAACAGTTTCTGAGAATATTGAATTTTTGCTTCATCTTTAATTTTAAATAGACAAATTCGCTAATGCCTTCCTTCAAACTTTATCCAGGCTTAGGAATGCCCCAAATTAATAATTGAGCGGGATGAACATTTATTGTGAAACTAAAATCACTTAACTTAAGCGATTATCTTTTTTCTTTGTCCTTTATCTTCTTGGCCAGTTTGCTTTTACATTATTTCTGTCGTTGATCCTTTGGTCTTTAAATTTATTATTGTTGTTTGCCCGTTGGCCTTTAAACACGCTCAATTATTAATTTAGACCAGTCCTAAGTCAGGACTTGATTGTTGGTTGCTGCTGTTGATTGTGCATGCTGGAGTTATACTGAGAACTAGATGGTATTTGTGATTGTACCACTTTTTTCTGATTCAGACCACGGAAAAACTGTAACGTCGTAAGTTTAAAATCCAACTTCTCCTCTTTATTTAATTCTTTGTATTCGGGCAGGATGGACAATAAAAACATGCTGATGTTGATCCGGCATTAAGTTTTTTGAATAACTGGTTTTGAAAAGCTTATAGTTTTGAATTTTTGCAAGTTTGATCATTCAAAGTTTTGGATTTTGACAACGGTACTGTAGGAATGGGAACAACATCTGCCAATTCTTTCGTTTGACGGTTCTCCACATTTTCTACGTTATTGTCGAAGTCTTGCTCAGGTTCGTTGCCGGAATTGTTTTGCTTAGTGGCAGAGTTTTGAAGAAAATTAAGTGCTTCAGCTTCACCCTACACATATTTTTCCTTTTTGATGATGCAGGATCCCCCCTCTTATTTTTATTCTCTTTCATATTATATTCATCTCTTATGTGGCGCCATTTGTTCCGCAAAACAACCTAACAAAAAAAATTTTTATAAGTTATCATTTTTCAATAAAATGACTTTAAATTTTCAGAGTGAAGTAATTCTGACACAATTTCGTACTCAGAAGAGATGACATATGATGATACTGAAACACTGTTCAAACTGTATATGACAAACTTTGTAAGTTAAAGATTACTTGTGACACTATTTTTATAGTACTGCTTCAAGTTGCTTTATTAAGGTATGATCAAATAAATACTCCGTAATACTTTTAATTCTTATGGAAACCCTACCAATTAATACTGTTTTACAGATGTGAACTGTAAAATTTAAAACAATGTGTTGTCGCTTCGCAGCCGAAAATAGGCACCTGCCGAATACGCATAGTATAGACCCGACCTTACAAGTCAAGGTATCTAAGAAAACATTAGCTTCCGAAAGCTTTTATGTTATATTTATATAACGTTTGAACGCCACTATACGTTATATTGCTGCACTTTTGTGTACACTGTAAAAATAATTAAATCAATTGAATTTCACGGCCAGCCCAGCCGAGTTTTTTATTTGAACACTCATTATATCTAAAGTTCATTTTACTTATATCGGTTAGATAAGTTTGAAGCAATATTAGTTATATTATGTTGTCATTCGGTTAGGAACAGGGATTAAAAATGGGATGATTGAAATGCATTTCCATAACAAATTTCTTAGAACCGTAGCGAGTATATAAATTTTCACTTTCTTACGAGTAGGAAGTTCGTATTTGTCTTTTAAATGGAAGACTGAAAAGAGTTTTTATATAAACAATTTTGTAACTGAAAACAGGAAACAAATCTGATATGAAAATGATAGAATAAATATTGATTATACAAATTGGTTAAGCAAAGCTAATAAATGACAAAAGTACCTATTCGTATTTTTATTTGATAGTCAACAGTAAAGCGGAACTAACTAGCGATAAAACTTTTCCATAATAAATACAAAATACATACTTATTAGTGAACTAATTAAATTACCTAATTAACATGAAGTAGCAAGATGATTGTCAATGTTGTCGTGCGTTTATTTCGTAATAGTCTGAAATCTTGCATGAAAGACAAGCCACGTTCTAAATACATACTAGAATATTATAGTCCAAATCATATAACGTTGAGTATTACTCATTCTGAATAACTGCCTGAATTAATTTTCATAAACGTATGTCGACGTTAGTATGATCTTTTTATACAGGTTTCTGTATTACTCATAACATACCTAAATACCATATAAAATCAAAAAATATCCTAAGTGGTTTACCCCGCAACTAATACGTAATATCTCCCTAAAATAGTATTATCACAGGTTATACAAACGCAATAGTTGTGACACTAACCTTCAAAATTTTCAACGTTTAAGAAGTGAGTTAAAAAGCTTTTATTTAAAAATTACAATGCTTACATTTTAATATACAAGACACTGTGATTTTGGATCCAAAAATTCTGGTCTTTTATAAATTCTAAAAATAAATCAACACGTATTCCGATGAATATGTACTGTGAATATAAAAGCTTTGAAAATCATATACCCAGTTATGTAATAAAAAATTGTGAAGATGCTTTTGTGAAACCTCTACATTTCATCATTAACTGATCAATTCAAACCTCAAGAATTCCCAATTCTTGGAAAAAGCCTGAATTTGTCCTGTCTTTAAGGTCGGCGTTTTCGTCGAGTCGGACCCAAAGCGACTACATGAATTGAGATATGGAAAACATGCGTTCGGCTTGTTGAAGTTTACCGGAAAACGAAAAAAGTTATTCATATGGGACTTTCACTGTTGTTATGTATATACTTGTCGCTTTGCTATGAAGAATTTTCAAAGTAATCGGTTTAATAATTAATTAGCAATTAAAAGTTAAACTTAAAGTAATTATTAACGACAGGTTTTCGATTTTTTTTGTGACTTTATAAGGGCACCTAGAGCTTTGATATTCCTTTACGGCAAAATATGAAATACTTACAATCTACCATAAAAATTTGGCCCGTGGATTTTGCATATTTTGTCTTAAAACTTCAACAAGAGAGTTGAATGAAAATTTCACTCCAAAATGTTCATACTCTAACCTATTTTGCTAAATTCTTTGTAGATATTTGCTGTCTGTAGTGTAGCTTTTCCCTCATAGATGTAACTACAGTAGTAGTAAAAATTGCGTTTAAAATTATTTGAAATGGCGGTAAACGTAAAGTGTTATAGTAAGTGCTTTTTAGTTTTTTTCACTGAACCGACGTCCTGGTTGTTGGCAGCACTACTTACTCCAACGAGACACTTGCTGTAGAACCGTTGTACTAGCAACATGTAATACACAGGAGATAATAAACATATACAACATGGTGCAGTCGGTGGTAGTACCTGGTATGTCAAAGAAATTATATTATTATTAAAAGTGAGTAATAAAGAAAATATCAGTAAAAACAATTAAAAATGAGTGCGACGATTCCACAATTGAAACTAGAAGACAATATAAATGAAGAATGGAGAAGATGGAAGGCGATGTTCGAAATTACCTCGTGGCAACCGAAATCAATAAAAAGGACGAAGCTATTCAAGTGGCGCAATTTCTGCACTATATAGGCCCGGAATCGTTTAAAATCTACACGACGTTTAAATTTAGTGCAGAAGAACAAAATAAATTAGAGCCACTAATTAAAAATTCGATGAACACTTTCTACCGAAAGAAAACTTGTCGTTTGAAAGATACAAGTTCTTTTTCTGCGAAACAAAACAATCAACCTTTAAACCAATTTATAACGTATCTTAAAAACCAGGCTAATAAATGCAGTTTTGGGGACTTAAATGACAGTCTAGTAAAAACAATGATAACGTGTGGAATCAATACCCCAGAACTACGGAAAACTTTGTTACAAAAGGATGAAATAACATTGGAAGAAGCAATTAAAGTATGTTCGGTGTACATCGAGTCTAATAAACAATGCGAAAATATGGAAAATGGTGACGCCAATTCACAGGAGGTTCACAGAGTTATAAATAACAGCGTTACAAGTTCAAGTAACCAGAGAAGCAGCGCAAGAAGTAGCCACAGGGGTTTGACATGGCAGAGCAGTAAACAACATAAATACAACCGAAATTCAAGAGGGAACAACAAGTCAGCCTCCAGAGAAAGAAATTTTATCAAGAATTGCACAAGATGTGGAAGAAGCCATGCCATTAATAATTGTCCAGCCTATGGGAAGTCCTGCAGCACATGCAACATGCGAAATCACTTTGCACACATGTGTCGGAATCAAAAGGTAAATTATGTTGTAAATAATTCTAGATTAAGTAGTAATGAGACTAGCGATGAAACTTTGTTTGTTGGGTCAATAAATAAAAATGTAAATGATTATAATGAACATTCATGGGAAACTGTTATTCAAATAAATCATGTTTACTTAAAATTTAAGATAGATACAGGGGCTATGTGTAACATCATGCCATTGCATTATTTTCAAAAGTTAAAGATACCCATGTCAATAATTAAGCCAAGTGATGCACAATTAAAATCGTACACCGGAGAAAATCTTAAAGTAATAGGCACGTGCATACTTAGATGTAATAAAAAAGAAATTCACTTTACAATGTTCAATTTTTCATTGTTAATTCGAACACACAAGCTTTGGTGGGCTTACCGGCTTGTAAGCAATTAAATTTAGTTAGAAGGGTTGACGTAATAACTAATCAGTCAAATCACTGTAACGATATTGTACTTGAGTATGGGGATGTCTTCAAAGGCATAGGTTGTATTGACAAACCCTATGAAATTAAATTAAAGCCAAACGCAAAACCAATAATTAGTCCCATAAGAAAAGTACCGTTAGCGCTAATGCAACCACTGAAAGAAACCATTTTGGAGTTAATGGAAAATAAAATAATTGAGAAAGTAGAAGGTCCGTCAGAATGGGTGAACCCTTTGGTAATTGTGAGAAAACCGGATGGGAAATTAAGAATATGCCTAGATCCAAAACACCTAAATAATGCCATCCTGAGGGAACATTCTCATTTAACCACACTAGAAGAAGTCACGACTAAATTGAATGGGGCAAAAGTTTTCAGTACACTAGATGCAGTTAGCGGATTTTACCAAATACCGCTATCAAAAGAAAGTAGCAATTTATGCACGGTAGGAACTCCTTTTCGGAAGGTATAAATTTTGAGACTTCCGTATGGGTTGAAGTCAGCACCAAGTGTTTAACGAAAGGTTCAAGGAATTTTTAATTTTGAAAACGTAAGTGTTTATATCGATGATATTTTAGTGTACGGGAAATCGAAAGTAGAGCACAATGAAGCGTTAAAGAACGTATTGAGAGCAGCCAGGAGATATGGTGTCAAGTTCAATGCTAAGAAATGTAAATTTAATCAAACCGAAATAAAATATATGGGCCAAATCATTAATGAAAGTGGAGTTGCAGTGGACGAAAATAAAATTAAAGCAATTACAGAATTACCCACTCCAACATGTAAGAAAGACCTGCAGAGATTGTTAGGCATGTTAAATTACTTAAGCAGTCACATTAAACATTTTTCAACAGATACAAAAATTCTCAGGGATTTGTTGAAGAATGATACAGAATTTATATGGGACGTAAATCATGAGAACAAATTAAAGGAAATCAAAACAAAGTTAAGTGAAAGCCCTGCCCTACAATTTTATGATGTTAACAAACCGACAGTAATATCAGCCGATAGCTCGCAATATGGGTTAGGAGCCGTAATCCTTCAATCAAATATCCCTTGCGGTTATGCTTCGAGAGCACTAACAGAAGCACAAATTAATTATGCACAAATTGAGAAGGAGTTGCTAGCAATATGCTTTGGGGTTAGTAAATTTCATGATTTTGTGTACGGGAAACATTTCACTGTGGAGACCGACCACAAACCCTTACTCAGCATCTTCAATAAACCATTAAATAAGTGTCCCGCACGTCTACAGAGAATGCTTATGCAACTGCAAAAATATGATTTTGCCGTTACTTATAAAAGAGGCAAAGACTTAATAATTGCGGATACCCTTTCGAGAGGATACATCAAGGATGATTTCGATAATTGGGATGAAGAATTAAAAGCTCATGTTTGTGCAATCACAGCCCAAATTAATGTAACTGATAAAAACTAAATGAAATTAAACTAAAAACATTGAACGATAAAGAGCTGCAAGAATTAAGCACAGTTATTCAGGAAGGATGGCCAAATAACAGCAACAAATTAAGCAATAAGATAAAGAAGTACTGTAAGTATAGAAGCGAATTGGTAATAATCGATAATATAATATATAAGGGGCAGAGTATTTTAGTTCCTGAGAGTTTAAGACCAGAAATACTAGAGAGAATCCACTACAGTCACCTGGGAGCAGAAAAAATGTATAAAATTAGCAGAGGAATCAGTATTTTGGCCCTCCATGAAAATGAAATACGACAATTGGTAGAAACATGTGATGTTTGCAATAAATACGCAAATTCACAAAGAGCCGAACCACTCAAATGTCATGAAATACCGGCTATCCCATGGTACAAAGTTGGGAGTGATATTTTTGAAATCAAAGGAGTCAGGTATCTTTTAGTAATTGATTATTATTCTAAGTTTATTGAAATAGAGAGATTAAATAATAGTTCTAGTTATAACACAATATTAATACTAAAAGCATATTTGCGCGACATGGAATCCCTTACATTTTTATGTCTGATGGTGGTCCACAATACATGTCGGAAGACTTCAAAAAATTTGCAGATGAGTGGAACTTCGAACACGTCTACTCTTCACCACGGTATCCAAAGTCAAATGGACAGAGCGAACGCAGTGTTCAAACTGCTAAAAAATTATTCAAGAAAATTGCGGAGGATAAGAAGGATATTTTCTTAGCGTTATTGCATTACAGGAATATGCAAAATGTAGGTAACTATTCACCAGCTCAAGTACTAATGTCGCGTAGCACTCGAATTAATTTACCGTGTAACATAAATAATTTAAAACCGAAAGTAATTAACGCAGAAGCTTATAATAATTGCATACAAGCTAATCGAGCCAATCAAAGCGAATATTATAACAAAAAACACGGTACGCGAGAATTAGATATAATTAAACCAAACACGAAGGTGTGGGTACAAATAACTCCAAATGCAAATTGGCAAAAAGGTGTTGTAATTAGTAGATTAGACGATAGACGTTATAAAGTAAATTTAGAAACGGATCTACCTTAGTTAGAATAGGATATTTATTAAACCAATAAAAGTTGTAAACAATCCAGGAACAAACAAAACTGTTCGTTGGGATGAGGATGTAGATAGCAAGGAAAAGATGATACTTACTCTTGTGATCTACAAAACTATGCGTTGAATAATGTGAAAGATCTACAAGAGCCAATGAATTTTAAAGTGTTAGAAAGTAATAATAGTTTAAGTCACTTGGACAAACCGTCAACAAGTAAGAGGTCTGAGGAAGGTTGTAAGGAAGCGGCAAATCGTTTAGTTAGTAGGTGCGGCAGAAACATCAAAACGCCAATTAGACTTAATTTGTAACTAGCTGTAAGTTTTAAAAAGTAACTATGATTTATACTCTTAAGAATAAAAAAAAAAAAAAGGGAGAAGTTGGCAGCACTACTTACTCCAACGAGACACTTGCTGTAGAACCGTTGTACTAGCAACATGTAATACACAGGAGATAATAAACATATACACAACACTGGTTAGTGGAAACTTGAGTTTATATTTACGGTTTTGAACGTGTTTATTTTGAATCTTCTTTGTGTTTGTGTTTTTGTGTTTAGTTTATTACTGTTGTGATCAACAATTAGAAGACACTGATTATAGTGAATAAGAAGACAATTATAATAAGACATAGGAACCTAATCTGCAGGTAATATAACCGTGATATTTGTTACACAGTTATCGAAAATACAAGGTGTCCATCTATAAATTGACACATTTTAACAACTTATAACTCGAGAACGGAAAAGATATCGACATTGCGGTTTTCACTAAACTTCATGAATATACTTCAAGTTTTTGTTGACATTGTTGCCACATGTAATTTTTTTATGGAAATTGACGAAAAAAAATCAAGTTTTTGAACCAAATTGTGAGCTTAGTTTAAATGGGACACCCTATAATTCTTAACGTCATTGGAAAGGCCATTTCTTGCCCTTTCCAAAAATGTATAACTTGTTGCCATTAACCCTCGTTTTTAGTGAAATATTTACTTTTTATGAAACCATGTCAAGAACTTCCAAATCTAAAAGATCACATTCTACAGCTTATAACTAGAGAATGAGACAAGGTATTGAAAGCCGGTTTTACTAAATGTCTTAAGAATGTGAACAAATACAAAACGAAACATACAAACCCTATACTACATAATATGTACAGGGTGGGCAAATAAGCGAGGTAAGCGGCTGTATCTCAGAAACTAATGATCGTAGAGAGTTACGGTAAAAAATTTTATAGGTAAAGTGGGCAAGGGAAAATTCTGGAATTATGTTTAAGTTTTCTAGATGGCCGCCAGTAGGCGTTTCCGCCATCTTCAATTACATAAAGTTAAGTTTCTCGCGATTTCCCAATGAATGTAACAAAAAAGTATTTGCGTTTTAATGTTAACCTAAAGTCGAACATTTTTTGTCAAATAAATTTTTCTCTATCTTTCGAAATAAAGTGGTGGGGGCTATTTGAATGTTGTTTTAAATGAATGCCTGTAACTTCGAAACGGCTTAATGGATTTGGATAAATTTGGTATCATTGAAAAGAGCATTTCTTGGGCTTTTAGGTTTCTCGTAATTATGACAGTTGTGACTTACACGGCCGCCGATAGAGGACGTTATTCGGTATTATAACCAAAATATTGGATTTTTTCAAAAAATTAAATACGATGATATGACTTTTTTTAGACCTGATAATAGACAAATAACCAACCAATAAGCCTGCGCAAGCCGCATCCTAATATCTTTTTCCTAACTCAAATTATAAAAAAAAAATACTAAACCAGGAAAATTCATATAAACCCCTTGAAACATTCTTAAGACATTCAGTAAAACCGGCTTTCAATACCTTGTCTCATTCTCTAGTTATAAGTTGTTAGAATGTGATCTTTTAGATTTGAAAGTTCTTGACATGGTTTCATAAAAAAGTAAATTATTTACTAAAAACGAGGGTTAATGGCAACAAGTTATACATTTTTGGAAAGGGAAAAAAATGGCCTTTCCAATGATGTTAAGAATTATAAGTGTCCCATTTAAACTAAGCTCACAATTTTGGTTCAAAAAAACTTGATTTTTTTCGTCAATTTCCATAAAAAATTACATGTGGCAACAATGTCAACAAAAACTTGAAGTATATTCATGAAGTTTAGTGAAAACCGCATGTCGATATCTTTTTCCGTTCTCGAGTTATAAGTTGTTAAAATGTGTCAATTTATAGATGGACACCTTGTATTGTTATCAATTCTAAATTCTATTCTTACTATTTTTATATGCAAAGTTAAAATGGGGAAGCATTTAGTTCGAGAAAATCGCAAAAAGAAGTAAGGCGGCCAAGGCGCGAATTGCAGTAATTCGCGAAAAGGCTGATATATCGAAATTTTGCCACTCAATCGTGAATGGATTGATTGATAACGCTTGCGATAACTCTGTGTTTGAAACCAGAGCCGACAGCGATTACGATTTTGCTTCCAACTTGGGCCCAGAAGGACTGCAGGAATATAATTCGTAAGTTTTGATACATTTATTATTTTATGAACGTATCTTTTTGCCACAAATACCAAAGAGCATAAGATGAGAATAACAATAAATCCTACGTAAACGGGGTTTAGTAAGTTTCTGGGTTTTATAAGATTAAAATAAATACGATTGATTTAAAAATATTATTTCCGCAAAGCCGCCTGCACATAAAAATTAAATTAGAATAGGTACTTCTATTGATTATGTTTTTTTTATAAATGCAACAGAATTTGTGAACATGAACTTGCGATTGAAAAAATACCAAAGGAAAAAAGAGATCGAAGGCTACCGTATCGTGGCAATCGATCAGTTTTTCAAAAAAGTCTTTCGCTCCAATCCTCACATAATAAGCGATGTACCGGAGGAACGCTAACATTTTTCTCCGAGAAAAGAAAGGGTTTGTTTAGCCGCTTTACGTTCAAATGCAACATTTGTGAACGCGAAGAATATATCGACACGGATGAAGCAGATGAATCGAAACACAATAACACCATCCAACAAATCCCAACAAATCCCAAAATCAATATCGCAGTTGTGTGGGGAACATTGGCTACGGGAAGTTCTTATGCTCATCTGTCCGAATTACTGAGCGTTCTGCACATTCCAACCATTAGCGGTACTTCAGGAGATCGTTCAGATATAGGTAATTATCGACCGATAAGTATCATATCAAACTTTTCAAAAATTTATGAAATGTGCTTATTTTCTTTATTGTACCCCGCTGTTTCTCGATATATAACACCGTATCAACATGGATTCTATCGTAACCGTTCTACGATTACAAATCTAGCGTGTGTAACGTGTTAGCTTCGCTTGGCAGTTGCTGATATTATGTTTAAAATGTACGATTATTTTGAATCCCAGATGCATTTGAAGTTAAATTAAATTTCGTTTGAAGCTTATCTCAATCAATTTTGTTTCACTATTAATTTCGTCTAGACGTATGTCTGTCACCTGATAGTGTTTTTCCGTTGAATAAGGCAGTATAGAAATTTTCATATAAACATTCCCAAAGATATAATTCTGCTAAGTGTTTATTTCGTGCGTATCTAATGAAGAAGTTCGAAGAAATCTGTCGTCATGCAGTAGATAACTCTTGTTAATTTAACATTTTCGTTGTTTTAATTCCAGCAGTTCCCGTGGTATCAGTGAAATGGAATACCCCTGTTTTGAATGAATGAAAGAGTCTTGTGTTTCTGCGTGTTGAATTCTGAGTATTGCGAGTGTTTGTTTTGGTCGCGGTTTGAAAATATGAAGTTTGCTAAAGTAATGTTTTTTTTTTTTTAATGAAAAGAATACGGGAATGTTTTCCCTCTCTGAATTATGTTTTTTTTACGATAGTTAATTTGAAGCCAGTTATTAGTTATGACTCAAGGAGCACCATCTAAAGTTTGCGCTCTTACGTGCGGATTATCGTTTAAAAAAAAAAAAAACAATTAAAACGTCGCATATCATGTATTGTAGTGTGTTTACTCAAATTTACTAAATTCCTGGAACTAACCGTTCACAAACGTTAGAGCAGTTGTCGAAGTGTAATTAAAATTACCTTTACGCGTTAAGTGCGGAACCCTTGAAAATTCTCTAACCAGTGAATTTGATGGTTTTATGTCGTATCGATCTTTTGGGATATAAATGTCGTTTATAACGGATTATTAACAAATAAACAAAAAGTTCCGATTTAGTGTAAAAAGCATTCCGATTCTATAAAGTGTTTCGATTGTAATGAGTGTTCGCGGAATCAAATCAAATTAGAAGCGAACTTTTGGTTGTTGAATCATTGAGGAACAATTTAAAGGAAATTTTGGTGAGATCTCGTAACCAGCCAGAAGCTGCCGACGTTTATGGTTTTGGAAGTTTACATCTTTTCGACAAATTTCAAGAAATGCAACCATGAGAAAATTACCGAAGAATATTAACTGTAAGTAAATTTATAAATCAGCAATCATCCCGTGAATTAAGTGAACTTTGTCGCGCAGTGCTTTCGTATTAAATTAGACTCTGTTATTTTTTTTTTCTCCCGGCTTATTTGTAATGTTAGTTATTAAGAAATGTTTATTGTGATAGAACTGAGAATAACTTCAAATAGTATCGTTTTCATTTTCGTTAATTTAAGTAAATTCATTTTCAGTCTTTAAAAATTAAATTCTCATTTCCGTCAATGATGTTATAAATTTGTATTAGTTGTAAGTTACGTCCTTTGATTATTTTGTCTACGAACGGATGGAAAAATCCCAACCTGGCCAGGGTTTTGATGATTGCGCTCGTTTTAATAGTTATCTAGGTCAGGTCTGTGATGATCATCTGTGATGATTACATGTAAATATTCTTTTAATATTTTTTTTTTTTTTTTATCTATCTCTCATTTGCTTTTCCTTTTCCTCGGTCTTCAGAAAGCAAGTGTGTAAATATTTTAGTAGGACCAAGGTGGCGCTCAGCAAAATCCCCCGAATTTTGGACTTTTATGACCCTTGTGTTTAATCAAGGTAAGTGTGTGAGCTATGCCCAACGACCCTTCCGCTGTTTAGCTAGCCGGCCAACTCGTTACTACTGCAGAAGGGTAGTTCTTCAACTTCTGCACCGTAACAAACGGAATATATTTCAAAATATCTTGATGTACAAGGGCAGGTTGATGTTCTGTACACAGACTTTTCCAAAGTATTTGATAGAATTGACCACGGTTTGCTTTTGTTCAAACTTAATTCTTTTGGTTTCTCTCGTCCACTAATATCATTGTTTACATCGTACTTGCAAGAACGAACTCATTATGTATCTTACAACAATTTTAACTCTGCGGTATTTCAAGCTTCTTCTGGTCCCGCGGGATCGAATTTAGAACCATTGCTGTTTTTAATATTTGTCAATGACTTACCTGATTGTATTAACTGCAATAAATTGATGTTTGCTGATGATTTAAAGATATTTTCAGACATTAATAAACTAAGCGACTGCGATTTTCTTCAAGCACAACTAAATGCAGTTCAGGAATGGTGTATTGCAAATAAAATCTCGCTTAATGAATCTAGTGCAAAGTTGTTACCTACACTCGTAAAGTAAATTGGATTATACATCCATATCGAGTTAATTCAACGATAATCGAAAGATGTACCGTTACTAAAGATTTAGGTATACTTTTTGACATCAAACTTACTTTTAGACAACATATAAATGATATTATTTCCTCTGCTATGAAGATGCTCGGTTTCTTAATACGTAATGCTCGTACCTTCCATAATATTCACGCATTGAAAGTACAGGGTTCGGCAGGGAGGTATGGATGATTTGAAATAATAGCTACACACTCATTTTCAAATGAAACTAAAATTTTATTATTTCAGTGTGTACCTTGGATGATGCCATTATGAAAATTAAAGAGGAAAAAAATAAAACATTGATTATGTACGAAAAATAACATCTGATAAGTGGTGTCTGTTTTTGTCCACACACTCCTGTAGACGTTGTGAGAAGTTGTCCATACTCTTCTGTAGCATTGGACGTGGTATTGCTCGAATTTCTTGAGTTATTGCTTCATTCAGGGCTTCAAGTGTACGTGGTTTGTGTATGTATACACGTGATTTGAGGTAGCCCCATAAAAATAGTCACAAGGTGTCAGGTCTGGTGACCGAGGAGGCCACTCCACATCTCCACGCAACGAAATCAGGCGCCCAGGAAACATCTGCCTAAGAAATTCCATAGCTGCTCTCGATGTATGGCATGTCGCCCCATCTTGTTGAAACTATACAGTATTGATGTTGATACGTCGTCTTCTCAACTGTGGCAGAAAAAACTCACGCAGCATCGTTAGGTAACGATCTGTATTGACAGTGACGGTTCGTCCATTTTCTCGAAAAAAGTAAGGGCCAATAATGAAGTTTCGACTAATGCCACACCAAACAGTCAGCTTTTTGTTGTGTAGAGGTCTTTCATGGAGTGACGTGGATTTTTAGAAGCCCAATACCTAAAGTTCTGCTTGTTTACCACTCCTGATAAATGAAAGTGGGCTTCGTCACTCATAATCAAAACAATATCATCAGTCATGTTCTCCAACATTGTTTCTGCAAATCTGAATCGTCTTCTGTAGTCATTTTGCTGCAATTGTTGGACAACCATCAGCTTATACGGATGAAAATGCAGGTCAAGATGTAAAATCCGGCGAACTGATCGGTCCGACAATCGAAGAGCACGAGCATGTTGCACAGCCGAACGACGAGGGCTTGCTTGAACTGCTTGACGCACTCTTTCGATGTTTTCCGGCGTTCGTACCGTTCGTTCACCACCACGTGCAGTTCCAGGTCTCAAAGAACCTGTTCGTTGAAAGTTATTTACCCACTTCATTATTGTTTCAAACTTCGGAACACGACCATGGCGGCCAACGTTGAAATGATTCCGGAACCGTCTCTGAGTTTCAACGACGGAACGGCCCGTTTCAATAAAGGTGTCGTACACAAACACACGACGTTCTATCGACCACGTCTCCAGCTACTAAAATGGCAACTCATGACAAACAGATAACCCCACTCTTCATCCGCCAAGGTTATCCCTACCTCGCACGGCGCCCCGCCCAAATCATCCATACCTCCCTGCCGGACCCTGTATTATACTTTTCGTTGGTGAGATGCAAGCTTGAATATGATTCTACTGTGTGGAATCCATATTATAAAAAGCAAATTGGAAGCTGTTCAAAGAAAATTTTTAAAGTTTTTATCATATCGGTGTGATGGAATATATCCGGAAGTAGGTTGTAATCATACTATGCTTCTAAATCGATTCAAAGTGCAATCTTTGGAAAACAGACGGGGTATTATAAATGTAAAATTTCTTTACAATTTATTGCACAATAAAATTGATTGTGCTGACTTAATTTCATTATTGAATTTTCATGTACCGTCTTTACCTCTTCGTAGCAATGTTACTTTTTATTGTTCTACCCTACGTACAAATATGCTTGCTAAATCACCTCTTCACAATTTGTAAATTGTTTAACTTAATCTCTGGACAGTGTGATATACATTTTTCGTCCTTACACTTTATTATATGCGAATTTTAAAATTAAGTTCTTGAATTTAGTACATACATACCTTAGATTTATTATCTTAGTAATTTAACTTTACTGTATACGGTATTATTAATTTTTTGTTGTTTATTGTATTGTCCTATAATAGGATTTGGTCTGTTGGGCAATAAACATTATTATTATTATTATTATTATTATAACATGTTGTTATAGTACATTTATTCAAACGTCGCTAATACAATTTAATTTCCTGTATTCATTTCTCTATTGTTTGAATTCTGGAACACATAAATAAAGTTACATGCGCAGTTACGTATAGAATTGATATTAAACCAACAATCAAAACAAAACGTCTAATGGGAAATATCAAAATATTAATTAGGTGTCGACATACGATTATTACAGTTGCATATTACGGCAAACTTAAGTTCATTGAATTTTTTTTCTGGTATACATGAATAAAGAGAAACAGAGCATTGTAACAAAATTATTATAATAACGCAAGCAACTGATTTTAACTATATATAGTTAATCACAGATAGTAAGATTTGTACTCCACATCTTATGAAATTAGAGTTAGCACGTTATAATAAAGCAAAAAAAAATTTTAGTCCGATGGCCGGCCGGTCGTCCGTCCGTATGTAAACAAGATATCAAGAAAAGCAGATTTTTATGAAACTTTGTA
This sequence comes from Abscondita cerata, assembly GCA_030710515.1. Classification (NCBI taxonomy): domain Eukaryota; kingdom Metazoa; phylum Arthropoda; class Insecta; order Coleoptera; family Lampyridae; genus Abscondita; species Abscondita cerata. The sequence goes on from JALBCR010002007.1 coordinate 21,621, forward strand.
CGAGGACCTTATTTATAATTCCGAAGATCTGATTACATTATGGGCACAATCTATACACCCAAAAAAACCGGTAACCTACACAGATTTTCAAACTTTTGTATAATTATTTTTTGATCCGATAAGTAATTACTGAGATATAACAATCACGTGACACTAATTATAGTAACAATATTTTCACCAATATCAATTTTACAAAAAAAGTTGAAGAAGAAAAGTTGTTGAAAATTCTAGTGTCTATAGCTTTTGTTTGAACCATTTTGTTTCTAAAACACAATTTTATTTCCGCTTATCGGTGTTTTTAATTTGAAAAGAGGAAACTGACTGTACGTTACTAAACATTACCCACAGTATAAGAAAATAGGTAATTATTTTCACAAGACAACTAAGCATTTTTCAATGATTTTAGAATAATTTCAATTAATGTTTTTTTTAATAATATGTCCACTATAAAAATGATTAACACTAATATTAAGTATTTCATCTGCTTCATTTTGTAATTAAGAAATGTGTTTGTTTTATAATGGAAGAAAAATCTCTTTTAAATTCAAAAGCAAAATAATGTTTCATGTCACAGAAAATATTTCGTATTCAGTATAAAATGTTACACCATTCATTTTCATTTTTAAGATTCTATAAAGAATTATTTGAAATTCTAATTGATTACTAAAATTTGAAAAGAGAAATTAAATGCCGTTTAAAATCTTTCGTTCACAAACGGTTTTGTTGTGGTTTTTAAATAAATTAAAATTGTTGACATAGTTGAGAAAACCGATTTATAAAACTTTCTAGTTTCACGCTCAGATATTTTAAATAACATGGTGGTCAGTAAACAACAAAAAGGCTACACATATACTTGTTAGGATAGTTTCAAATTACAATCGATGTTTACTTATTTGTGAAAAATTGAAGAAATAAGTAAAGTAAGTAAAAAAATAATTATAATTTAAAAAAATATTTAAGCAAATACTACTAATAGCGTATAGTTCAAACAACTAAAAATTATCCAAAAGAAAATCTAACTTAGTTGTTAGAACAATTTTCATTACGAAGGATTCTCAAACTTGCAGGTAACTTCTAAGACCCTGTAATCTTTTAGTCTACGTTATTACTCAAACGAAAATTAACTTTAACCGCGTGACGAATTGATAAAACTATTCGGTTCAGTTAGTTTTAGTAATTTTGCTTTGCAAGACACAACACCTCTACAGAATATTATTTCCAATTTTATCATTTATTGTGTATTACAACATATACTGACTTCCAGAAAAATTGCAATACCTAGAAGTTGTCGAACGATTTTAATGAAATTTTTAGGAAACGTCTATTTTCATTAAACAAAGTGATTATTAAAATTTGAATAAAATCTAGCAAGTAGTTTTTGTTTTTTTGCCTGTTATTTCCATAACACATAATAACAATAAATTTGAAGTATTAGACCATTTAGTAATTGTCAAGTTTGCAAATTGTTGTTGTTTCTTTACAATTTCATTCTGAACTTGAAAACAATGCCGAGAGTACCTCAACATCAACATTTTGTCCAATTAAGTGATTTTGAACGTGGCTGTATTATTAGTATGAGAGAGGCCGTACTTCGCTAAGAGAAATTGCTCGTCGTGTAAACCGAAATGTTTCATCGGTATTGAGATGTTGGTCCAAATGGTCCGAGGAAGGGGTTCAACATTGTCGCCGTGGATCTGGACGTTCTCGAAGGACTACAGATAGCGAAGAACGTCGCTTAAGAGTTTTGACCACAAGAGATAGATTTTCAACAACTCGATCAATTGCAAATGATTGGATGAGAGGTACAGGACAGTGTCATCTGTTTATCGCCGGATAAGATCTTATGGGATGCTTTTATATCGTCCATTTTTATGTCTTTCTCTTACACCACTTCACTGTCTACGCAGACTAGAGTGGAGCAACGAAAGGGTTAATTGGGCGCAAGAATAGCATCAAATTGTGTTTAGTGACGAGTCCCAATTTTGCTTGTGGCCCACGATGGTCGTAAGAGGGTCAGACTGATGCGTGGTGAACGTAAAAATCCAATATTTTTTGTGGAACAGTTATAGATTACTTGACTGATAGCATGCCAAGCCGTCTAGATGAGTGCATTACAAATACTGGCGGAGCAACTCATTATTGAAAAAACTTTTTTAGGCGCTCATCTTAAAAAGAGACAATTTACGTCCTTATTTGCGGCCGTAAAGTAGCACTTTTTTGTACTCATCTGTCAAAAAAAGTAAAACGGCCGCTTCGTTCAATCACGATACCCATGTCTCATTGCAATAAAGTATAATAAATTGATGTGACATAGTTTTTTATTTCTATAAACAATAATATCCTTAAGATTTGCGTATTTTGTATTCGTTGTCTTAGATGAATAACTGCAAAACTGCATATTATTCCTATTCTGTATCTATTGTATCAACAAAAATAAAATATAATTTGAAAAAAAACTGAATAAAAATTCTTGACAATGTCAAATTGTTTCATTCTTTTAGCATTTGTACGTTATTTTTAGAGTGAGCGCCTAAAAAACGTTGTGTGTACCGCGGTTGTAAACGTTTTTTCGGCCTTTTCTGATATGATGGCCTCGGCTGACGCCTCGGCAATCAACAATCAGAGCGGCCGAAAAAACCTACTTTACAGCCTTGATACACAATAGTTATTTGTATCACTAGGCCAGAAACTGTAGTTTTGCGAGTATGGACGTGTGATACACAAATTTTTTTCGGCCGACAAAATTTTTAAATTAAAATATTAATGATTATTGTTTAAATAACGTCGGTTTAGAAAATTCATCTTTCTTATGTTGGCGATTCAATTCACCGCTATAGTGATTTGAATTTAAAATAATCTTATTGCGCTTGGTAATTTTATGAATTTTTTTTGTGAAAAAACATGAATGAAGAAAAGGTATTAGAAGTACCAGCTCATATTCGAAATGTAGCAGAAGCTGCAATTCAAAATTTACTTCCTGAAAAATCATCCAATCGATATTGGAAAGAATATGAGATACTAAAAAAATGGGGTTCTGAAAATGGCGTATCGGTGTATAATGAATGTTTTGGTTGCATATTTTGAAGAAAAATCTAAGAACTTCAAATCGTCAACGTTATGGTCGATGTATTCGATGCTTAAAACTACCTTAAACATTAAAGACAACATTAATATCGAAAAATATACAAAATTAATAGCTTTGTTAAAGCGCAAACATGACGGATATCGTGCAAAAAATCCAAAATTTTAGAAATGGATGATTTAGAAAAGTTTATTAACGAAGCACCCAATGAAGATTATCTTATGATAAAGGTAGGCATGATTAATTTTTAATCTTTATTTACAAAAATTATTTATAGACAGCATTAATATTTGGCATATGCGGTGCATGCCGAATACATGAATTACGAGACATGAAAATCAAAGATGTCATTGATAAAGGGATGTTATTATCTTATCCATCCCTCAAACAAAAACTAAAAAACCTCGTACCTGCTGTGTGACCGAACTTCATTGGATGGATATAATTCGCAAATATGTTACGTTAAGGCCCAATACAGAAATTGATAGATTTTTTTATTTTATGCAAAAAATAAATGCTCAAAACAGCCAGTAGGCATTCACTCCTTTGGAAATATGCCTTCTAAAATAGCTGCATATTTAAAATTAGAAAATCCAAAAGGATACACAGGTCACTGCTTTAGGCGAAGTGGTGCTACAGCTCTGGCAGGAATGGGGTAGATATAACAACCCTGAAGCGCTTTGGCGGATGGAAAAGTACTACAGTCGCAGAACAATATATAGAGGATTCATTGGGTGCTAAAATAAACATTGCCAATAAATTATTGCATCAAAATCGTTCAGAACCTCAGCCCTCGACAAGTACAGGAATCCAGCAAGAAAGTTTACAAGAACCGATTTCATTAAAACCATCTAGTATTCATAATGTGCAACTTAAATTACAAGACACAAATTTGCCGAATATTAATCTCTCCCATCTGGAAAATTGTACGATCAACTTTAATTTTAAATAATTCTTTGAAAATTTACCTCTGATTTTAGTTAGAATTTCCGTTTGGTTGTTTGTTGTTCCTCTATTTTTGTTTCTAAATAAATTATTCAATTCAATTGGATTATTTGAAGTTAATAATTACTGAAAAATAAACATAACCTAAAAAATGCTTCTTTGAATTTACTGCTTACCTACGGTTGAATTACATAAATCGATTTATGAATATGAAACTGTTTGCGATGAAATCCTTTAAGAACACTGAAATATTTTTTTTAATTTATTAGTTCACATTCCAAACTACACAGTTGTCAATCGGAACTCGTTGTTAATCAAATTGTCAATGCAACCAACTTAAAAATCGATCATGAAAATCCCTCTTTTTATTTTCGTGCCATGACTTGAAAATAAGTGTTTTCAAGACAATTTAAGCGAATAGAAAATCAGTAATTTTAGACGGAGGCCGAAAAATAACTATTTAAGCTTTTGTTCTTTTGTTTTTAAATTTTAATCATCACTTTCTTTAATGGAAATAAACGTTTCCTGAAAATTTCATTAAAATCGTTCAACAACTTCTGGGTGTTGCAATTTTTTGGAAGTCAGTTTATAAAAATACAACAGATTAGTGAATTTATTAATGTTTTACGTGTTAAACATTAACACAAATGGTTGCATTGCTGCTATATCTTACTTTGCTGATTACAGCAAAGTACTTTCAATGCAAAATAATGTTAATGCATAGTTAACGACCTTACGTTGCTGAATCACTGTTGGCATTTTATATAACGTTATAATTTTCGCTAGGCGTTAACACGAATGGTGGCATTGCTGCTATGTCCGTTCAGTCTCATCTGGCGGTTATAGGATTATAGTGTAGGACGTTCGTTTTTTGTGTTCATTGTTATAAATCACGCCCTTAAAATACTTTCCATTCTATGCTATAGAAAAGAGAAACAAAGATAGTTATACACTGTCTCAGAGGTAGTGCGTGCTATTCTTGACAGTGTATTCAAACTTGATTTTTAATAACTAGGTAATAGAGTCCAATTTTGAATGACCGACGAATTGTCTACATCTTACAAATAATCCAGAAGTTCTCAAAATTCTACTCGATTTTTTACTCCACATCATAGTATACGATGGGAAGTTATGCGACGATTTCTAAACCGAAAATTTTAACCCCTCTTTTTTTCACTTTTTCCGACGAAGTAGAGTTAGTATGTTACAAAGAAGCAAAAAAAAAATTTTGTTTTTATGCCGACCGGCCGTCCGCACGTATGTAAACAAGATTCCGGCTAAACCATTTTCATGAAACTTGGCATGTAGATGTTATTTATAAATGCCCAGATCTGATTAATTTTTGGGCCTAATCCATCCAGCCAAAAGGGTACATCACCTACATAGACTTTCTTATTTCTAAGGAGTAATTACTGAGATATTTGTTGTCACGTGACATTAATAGTTTTAATTATATAGTGAAAGTACTCTTTATTTTGAAATTCCATAACATTAATAGGTGTAATTATAATAATGTCATTCTAGTAATTAAGTATCGATTGCTGTGATTATTCTTGTTATTATTATTTATTGTTAATTGTTAGTTGTTGGTGTAACTTATACAAGTGCGGTTGATTTAATTCAAAATTTTGCAAGATGCCAAAGAAGTTGACAAAACAATGCCGTGAGTTAGTGCTAAACGTGTTTGACTATTTTTCTGAAGAAAAACAAAGCGGTGGTCCTCTACTATCTGTATTTGCAGTTCAGCAAAGAACAGCGGACTCGTTACAAATTTCACTCAGAACCGTACAAAGACTGTGCAATCTAAGAAATGAATGTGTTGATTTAGAACCAGTAAAAAGGAAGATAAATAAAATCCGTTCTATCGATCTACCAGATAGTAAAAACAAACTATTCGTGAGTTAATTTACGAAATGTACGTAAAAAAGAACACGTTTCCTTAGATTCTCTATTGGCTTTAATCAAGACGAAAAGTGTTTGTGAAATAAAAAGAACTAGTTTATCTTATTTACTAAAGCATATGGGTTTCCGATTTAAGAAAACAAACCATAGACTCGGTTTATGTGAACAAAGTCATGTTGTGTCCATGAGGAACGTCTTTTTAAGAAAATATTTAAAAATGTCAACTCCAAAAATTCAAAGCAGTTTGTTTTTTGGATGAAACATGGGTGTTTAGTAAAGGAAATTCTAAACGTAGTTGGCAGGACGCAAGTTCGAAGAGTTTACAACAACCAGCCAAGACATCAAATGGTAAACGTTACGTAATTGTTCACGCGGGTAATATAAATGGATTTGTTGAGGGAAGCAGTTTAATTTTTGGCACACAAAATAAATCCTACGATTACCACGATAACATGAATTCTAGTTATTTGAAAAATGGTTTGAAGAATCTGTACTGTGGCGACTAGAAAAACCGTCTATGATTATTTTAGATAATGCAAGCTACCATTCTAGAAAAACTGACCAAAAACCCTCGACTTCCTGGAATAAAAACCAGATTATTGATTGGTTGCTTAGTAAGAATATAGAATTTGAGTATTCTATGTTGAAAGCCGAATTACTTGAAATAGTTTAAAAAATGCAACCGAAGATGGTAATAAATACGTCATCGACAATTTAGCTTTGTTTTATGGTCACGAAGTCCTACGTTTGCCCCCGTATCATTGCCACTTCAATCCAATTGAATTGGTATGGGGCATTTGTAAGGAATATTATGACAAATGTATTGGAGCTACATCTGGAAGAGAAGAACACGTTCTAAGTACTTGGAATGAGGCCCTGAATAAAATAACCGCTGATACCTGGAGAAGATGTATCCAACACACAGAAAGTATAATAAAAGACACTTTCGACCGCGAAAAAATAATTGATGAAGTACGACCTCTGATTTTTACGGTCAACGGTGAAGATAGTGAAGACGAAGACATTTTTGATAATTTAAGTGACTCGGATGAGGATGTATAATTTCTTTATTTATTATTATTTATATTCTATTTTAAAACAGCAATTACTGTCACACCGCATTGAAATATTGGAAAACGATCCAGTAATTTTATTGTATTACGTTTTAGAATTCGTTTTTATATATAAATTTATTTCATATGTTTTTGTACGTTTCACATTTTTTAATTGGTTTGCTCACAAATCAAGTAAAATTGCTCTTTGTACTAATATTCCTAATATATATTATACTGTTTACAGTGCATTTTTTATTGCAGGCAGAAATATTTTACAATAATTAAAAAATTATATCAAATCTTAACTTTTTTTGCATTTATAATTTAAAAAAATACTTTTTCTGTGTAAGGATGTAATAATACTTAAATAAAAAAACCGAGTAGAATTTTGAGAACTTCTGGATTATTTGTAAGATGTAGACAATTCGTCGGTCATTCAAAATTGGACTCTATTACCTAGTTATTAAAAATCAAGTTTGAATACACTGTCAAGAATAGCACGCACTACCTCTGAGACAGTGTATAACTATCTTTGTTTCTCTTTTCTATAGCATAGAATGGAAAGTATTTTAAGGGCGTGATTTATAACAATGAACACAAAAAACGAACGTCCTACACTATAATCCTATAACCGCCAGATGAGACTGAACGGACTACCTCAATAATGTTTTAAAAGTTAAAGTGTGTGATTAGAATACCTAGTACTAATCAATAAGTACCTTAAAAGAAGGTAACTTCAATACAATTGTATGCCTTAATTATTACCGCCAAAGTGAAGAATTCAAAATATTTGTATCTATAATGAGGATTCGAACTTTTACCTTCTAAGTATCTGAAGCGTGCTAACTAACTGCACCATAGAACTTTAAACATTTTTAAATTCTGTTCGTGAAAAATTTTAATTGTTCATTTTCACGTTCACACAATCGCATGCACGCAAATAATAATAGCTTGTAAAATAGAAATTATAATAATAAATAAATACCTTACCAGGTCAATTAGATTGTACGAAACTTATCGTAAAAGTTATGTGGATGCTACAGTCATCGTAATGTTAAAAACAGAAAAAAAAGGTAAAACAGAATAACATCTTTAGAACGCAATAGAAAAAAATCCCATGCGTACAATAATGGAAATCATGTGCAATTTTCAAGAAAAGCGGTTGCGTGCATGTTATCTCCCTATTCGTTTCCAAATTTAAGTTTAAAAATTAAAATTAAATTACACCCAACAGAGTACGATAACAATTTTAAAAGAGTTTTTCTTGAAAGTAAAACAATTTAAAATATTTTCCTTAGAGATGAGATATTTGCAAAGATTACTTTTCCCGCATTAATCGCGATTGCAAATAAATCCCCAGATGACGTTTATATTTATATAATCTAAATGTTCTTCTTTCGGTTGTTAAAGTCGAAACGAAATTGAATTTATAACAAGTTATCAATCGAATCGTTTCTTAAACAACGAACCATCTTCTAAATAGAATGCTCAATATTTTATTAACAATAGAGAAATATTACTTCAAGTACCTATTATTTTTTTTGGTGAATTGAATTCGAATTCAAATTGCTAGTATGGGTACCAACAAAATGATTTTTTTTAAATTCTAGATCGACAGTACCAAACACAGACAATAAGAAAGTACATATACACACAGACACAGAATTGGTTTTGGTCAATTTGCAGAACAACCTCAAATATCTTTTCAAATTCGCAAGATACACGTCCACTGACGAAGAATTGGTACCAGAGCAAGTTTTCAAGTTCCCAACACCACTTCCACTATCGAAATTTCAACAAAAGAATTTCGAAAGACGACAAAAAAACCGAAGCATCAAGAATATAATGTGAATGATGAGATTAGCAACATGTCAACAGTGACGGCTGCTATAACAAGTATGGTAGAGCAGGCGTCTGTGAAAGAATAGTATATTCTGTAACAAGTTTGGAATATGGCATATTCCGCAAGTGGAATGTTTGTCACACGAGCCGAAGGCGAGTGTGACAATTCCATGAGTGCGGAATAGCCATTCCACACGTGTTGCAGACTATACTTTTCTACGACAGAGAAAGTGTGTATTATATCAATAAAAGAAATGTTAAACAATTTACAAAAGTGATAGTTTTGTTTTCTATTTAAGTACCATTTATTTGTAGTGGTAGTTGCAGTTTAGGTTAAGGTTTATTTGCGATTTATTAATTAACAATAACACAATTAATAGTGTTCAGTTGCTTTAGTTTTTTCGTTTTATTACGAACGTTTATTTAATAAATTGTGTATGAAGTTAATTATGGCAGCTTTCGGTAAGTATATGATTAAAAATGATTGCATATTATTCGACTTTAATCTAATTCCAGACAATTGATCCGATAAATAAGATGGTAAATAATTGAATTAGTTTCTCTAGAAGCATTGTACCTTAGAGAAATAAAAAGTGATACATTTGCAGATCTGAAACATTGTCTCATACATTGTGTGTTTCTAATAATTTACTTGAGGAGGTGCGCAATTTATCATAATGTGCAAAGTAAATGCTTGCTTTACTTGCACAATTGAATAAGCGTTTAATAAAGTCGATAACTTTCTTTTTAAGGTTTAATTATAAAGAAACCAACTCCTTGACAGAAATCTTCATTAACAAATTGTAAATCACATTAGTTCATTAGAAAAGGATAAATTTATTTGAAATCTGTACAAAACTTTGTATGTCAGTGTATTTCTTTAAATAAAATAACTAAGATAAACATACAAGTATATCTAACAAAAAAATGGAATTCTAAAAATTAACTCTGTGGTACATATCTGATGACCGATTGCACCAACACGATTTAAACTTAAGCGAGTTCTTAAGCACAGCTTAAGTTTAAGTTGTGTCGGTGCAACCGGCCATAAGTTATGCATTAACATTTTAATAAATCGAAAGAAAAGATAAGTGCAAAACTTTCTTTATTCCATAAAGTGAAGATAATGGGTGCATGGCATTGACCACTTAGTTTTTCATATAGGAATAGAGGCCAAATTTTTCGACTTGAACAGCGACCCTCCATAGGCTAGTTATGTAGCTGCCAGCTTTGAATGTTGTGCAATTATAGATAAATCTCACATGCTCTCAAATTCTACAACTATATACGGATTAAGATAATGACTATACTCAGTATACTATTGGCGCGGAGTAATAAACCTGTCAGAATTATCGAATCTCCCGTATTGCAGTGGCGTAGGTACCTGATACGCTTGGAAAATCATATTTTTAGTAGGTAAATATATTATAATAGTAAAATCTACCTTTATATGTTATTTATTTTATTTGTATAGTAGATCACATTACAAATTTTACTTCTTACGTATTATATACCATTATTTTTGTATCTTGGTATAATACCCACATCTACGGCTATGATTCTTGTTTCGTCAGTACCTGGGCTGATGGCAACGTGTTTACACAGATTAACCTATTGTTCTCAGACCCTAGATGGGTCGATATGCTGCAAGAGCGGCACAATGATCGTATTTTGGTTAGAATTTATTGGTTTTTACTTAACCGTAGAAATACCGCTTTCACAAGAAAATAAAGAATTACTTCAAGCAATTATGATTTATTACTCCGCGCCAATAGTATACAAACTATAGTGAAGTTTGTTTAATTGTTACCTCTGCTAATGAGTAAAGTTTCTGGGCATATTTCGTTATTCATCATTTACGACAAATTGTCTTTTGAAGATTTCTTAATACTAGGCTTGTTTTGATGGAGTTACCTATTCCTACCAAAGATACTTTTTGGGGCAGCTTCTTTAATGTTGAGTTTATTATCCCTTTAAAATTTGAATATTTGATTGTGTCTTAATAAGCAAGGACAATTTAGGTTTCTGATGACTAATTTAAAAAAAACATTTTTCATATAGGAACAGAGGCCAAATTTTTCGACTAGAACGGCGATCCTTCGTGGGTTAGTTATGTTGTTGCCAGCTTCGAATGTTGTGCAACTATAGTTAAATCTCACATGTTCCTTCGAAAGCCCTAAGACCAATGTATACGAGTGAAGATAATTACTAATGAAGTTTCGGGGCTATTTCATTATCCTTTCATTTATGACAAATTGTCTTTTGAAGATTTCTTAATACTAGAAGGCTTGTTTTGATGAAGTCACCTATTCCTACCAAAGCCTTACAAACAATATCTTGGGGTATAACGATACCTTGTGGTGCAGCTTCTTTAATGTTGAGTTTATATCACTTTAAAATTTATACCTGTTGGAGATAAGTTATAAATGAGTGATGTACTTAATTAAACATTACCACACTTGTCGCTAATTGTAGAACCGTCACATTTAGATGCTACCGTAACTCCAATATCTACAGCCCTTGTTTATAAGAATTATTTTTGACTTGTGGATTTTGTCTTAATAAGCAAAGCCAATTTAGGTTCTTAATGACATATCTAAAAAAAACATTTTTTATGTTTAACCACAACATAAGCAATAAGGTTAAACTTTTTGACTTACGAATGATAGCGAAGAACTCATTAAATACTTACACTCTCTGTTCATAAATGTTACGGGTTTATTGTTCATAGTAGTGGTTAGTTTTTGAACGTCTATCATATGGGACCGTATTCATTCACAATACCTATATAGATTTCGATACTTTCAGCATTGAATGAAGAACTGGCAATGACTAAAATAATTTGTGTAATTTTATAGGAATAATAAACTATGAACAATGTTTTTTTAATTGATTCGAATCCCCCTTGTATATGCTCCCGCCACACAATAATTTCAAACAACAATATGTTTGGAGGCTAAATTTTTTGAAAGTTAATTTTACGTTTATAAGCTCTAAACATGAATTATAGTAAAACTTAAAAATTAAATTGTGTTATTTATAACCGGTTTTACTTCAATCTAGTATCGTCAATTATTTTGTAAAAATTCTCACCAAACGCAACGTTATGTTAACAGCCACGAGATGGCCGTACCTGTGCTCATTCCATATCTAGAGCGAGAATATTCTCGCACGGTGCTGTAGAATGTAACTATTCTGCATTTAAAAATTGATTCAGAATGTTACTATTCTAGAATCGGAGTAGAAAAAATTAATTTTATAACATTTTTAAAGTATTTAGTTTCAAAATTGGAAGACATGCCTCAGACGAATCATCCAATTTTATTGACGATATTATTCTAACGCTTGTTAAGAAAAAGAAGAAATGAGGAAAAAACTTAATAAAAATTTAAGTTAAGATTTGATTGTATTTATTATATAGAGTTCCATTGCCAAAATGCCACATCAGCTCCAATCCAATTTACCTACATAAGTTTCTATATAGCTTCTGTGTTCAGCTGTTATTGTGAAATATGTTCACTTCGAGAAGTTTTGCAGATGTGGACTAATCCAGTAGTAAAAGTTTATCAAAAGAATGAACAGATGTGCTTGTGTAGTTGAAAAAGCTGTCCACCATACGTAAGTATGTCCACCATAAGTATGGCGGACATTTTCCGTCACCGTATCAGTATGGCATATTGCGTTTACATACTTTGACTATCCCTTGATTGATATAAGTATCACTGTTCCTCAAAAACACGTATTTTTTTGACACGTTCAAGACTTTGCTCCAAGGGGAAGATGACACAATCACCATATTTGCAATTTCGTGCAAGAAATATTACTGGTTGACTTTCCCCAGAACCTTTACGTACGACGATTTTCTTGCCGGCTCCCGGTCTAAACGTGAAAGTGACAATAAATCCGACGAGATCAGTCACTGTAAAGTTCAAGAGGAACAAGTTAAAGTTTCACTCATAAAAGCCTTATAGCTATAATTAGATGAGGGTAAAAGATATAATAAACACTTACGATTGCTCGATCGTGAAATATTTTCTCCGCGTAGTGGGGAGCCGTGATTGGGCCAGGTTGATAGTATTCACTACTATTTATACAAATAAAGCCCTTTATAAAATATTACAATGGAATAATTACTGGGTTTTGGGTTACAATTAATTATGATTTACATACAATTATAATTTAATCGATTCATTATTGTACCATTACAAAAATTTCTGGTTTGTAATTATAAATGAAAAACATTTTATGCTACTTTTTAAAAATTAGAAAAAATGTTAAGCATACCTAACAGTAACGAAACAATTTTACATAATTCGTGCAATAATGCAAAATCTTGTTTTGTTTGTCACATTCGTTGAAAAAAAAATCTGGATAGTCTGATATTGATTACGTATAGGTATGCTATTTACATCTGCAAATAAAAAAATGTAGAGCATAAACATTTTAACACGTAGATATAATATAATTAAATATGAATTAATTAATGATTTTCCGCATCTGTTTAACAATTTTTCTTTGATTATTATCTGACGCTGTACTATAGAAAATATTTTACCTTTGCTTGACTTTTTATTCTTGTTTTTAAGGCGATTTTTTAACAAAATTTTTTTTTTAAAAAACCCACATATGGTTTTATAAGACCACCATTGTTTTTTGGATAGAAATAAGATTGTTCTTACTGCCAAATATGGCACAACGGCAATTTACAAATTACGCCAACAAAAAATCAAATCAACTGACATCGAATGCACAAACACATGCAGTCAATTCAAATGGTAGGATTGACAGTAACATCACGTGAGGGAGAAGTTTTAGCTCGACGGGAACAAAATTGCTGGTATAAGGATCGAGCAATCCTAATGTTTATAGTATCATTGATAGTATCCTTCGATGAGAGTAAAGAAAACTGTCTCAGGGTGAGTGAAATTGTAGGTCTAAAAAATATACTATACATATACAAAAGAAGTTTCGCAGAACTTGATACCAAAAAATTGCAAAGAAGATAACTTTTTTCCTTTGTTTTTCAAAATTTTTCAAGAATAGATATAAACCGATTACTAACATAATAATGTATCAACCAACCTAACGTGTTAATGTTATCTAATCTAATGAGAATACGTCGTGTAAACAACATCAATTCAACAAGATTTATACATGCAACATGTTACGGTTTATTTGTAAACAAATTAAAATAAATATAAAGCAGTGCTAGATGACCTCCCGGCAGCTCTTCTTAGTCGGAAGTGGTCGTGGGTGGATTAAAAATCATTCACAAAGAAGGCAGTGTAGAGACTGCTCGAAAAATTTATAAGGCGCCACCTAGGATTATGTAAAAGAAATATCTAGAGCCACTAGGAACTCATAGATACAGAAATAACCCGTACGTGCATAGAAATATTTATATTCTTTTAGCGACTAGAGTTCAATTAACACATCGAGAAACACATAAACATAACAATAGACAATATCAATTAGAATCAATAGCATATAATAGTAATCAAATACTAATAATTCACGAGAGCGAGTTAAAAACACCAATATAAATTCGAGTCGAGAACACCGATGAATCCCTACAAGTGAGTCACGCGACAAAATGTACTTACTAACAGTTACGACGGGTACCGGACCGTGGCCGTATTTTAAATAAGTTCAAAGTGAACATAATTAATTGTACTTAAATGATCCTTCGAGTTTACATAGTTATTCATCAGGGCCCAAAAAGGTACGTTGTTAAACGCTCAACCACGATACACATACATAAACCGCGATAAAATTTAATAATGACATGAATAAAAAAGTAACTTAGCTAGTGTAACTAGGAAGTCTTCAGTGTTCGACAGTTAATGGTAGAGATAACAGCTCTCGTATCCAAATCTAGTATTTGAGTATCCAACAAAGAAAAAGGAAAAGCCAAAATGGACTCCAATGCTACCATTTGCTGGGCGGCACAAAGAATTAGATAAACGGCCTATCTTGAGTGGTGGCCTTAAACCGACGATGGCTTCAAGGGAAGTTAATTAACCATTTAATTATAGTTTATTAAGTTTCCAAGTATCCTCTTCGATCAGTTATAATTTTTGGAGTATAACCATCCATCATTAAATATCCATTGACGAATTAAAACGGAGTACGTCAAACGAAAGACCAAAACGCCAAAACGAAAAGGTTCCACAATTAATAGAACCCGAAGATTTATTCCCTAATTAGAATGGGACGATTTTACTTCAATCGCTATTACAAAGCACATGTCCAATTGTTCAACCGTTAGACAGCACTTTCCATGTACACCTTTTCAGAACGGAGATTCAAACGGAAAAGAACGTATAATTTTTGCGAGAAAACGAGATGTACCTTTTGCAAATGCGAACAAATCATCGGAACCGACAACTCCAAACAGGTAAAATCCCCAGAAGAATTCTCAATATACGAATGCATATTCAGGTGCATTAGTGTAAACACGGTGGCCTATACTGTAGGGAAAAAATTGGTCAATAAATCAATTATTTATGAAATAATCCCGTCACAAACATGACATCAAGCACTGGTCGATTATTTTTGTAAAAAGGAGGTGTAATATAAAATAATTATTATTTGGAAGCAACAAAACTTATACATATTGCGAGGATTGCATTTTTGTGTTGAATAATATAATTTTATAATGAATGTGAGCATGAGTCTTTCTTTGTTTAAAATTCTTTGGTTGATAACATCCCTAAGGCTTGGATTCTTAATAACAATAACGTGGTTTAAAATTTATAGAAAAATAACCAAAAGTATAATTCTTACAAATATGAATATAATCCTAAATAGCGTTACGTGCACGACTTTGCGGAATTTATAATTCGTTACAATCTTATTTAATGTTTAATACACAAATTTTAATATACTAACTTAAACTAACCTGGTAAATCTATTCGACGCGTACGTGCGACCTTCTACGGATCTCGGCAAATGACGTCTCAAACCTGGACTACGTCTTCAACTTTTCCTTATTCTTCCATTTTGGTTATAATTGTTTAAACTTCCTTCATCAACAACTTTATGGGTTTATTGTTACTATTACTACTTCGCAGGCTTTTTCAACACTTCGCGGGATTTATCGACAATGTGCAGCTTTATCTGGTTATTATTAAACCGTTTTTTTTTTAACAACTGGATTAATTAATTACACTTCTTTTAATGATTGGCGAAGAACATTCCATATTAATTCTTTATTGCACGTGCTCAAATTATACGTCCATCATTCTCTACTGCCCGAGAGCGTCTCCTTCCCCACTTTCACTTCCCTCGATCACGGACGCACAAAAATCGATATATCTTCTTAACATACAAGATATATCTCTATATCTTACTACTAGACATTATATCTCTATTTACATCTATACATTACAATTATGACATCATACAATCACTGCAATATGTAAGTCTATTATGAATATTTATACCGTTTGCAAATACACAAAAATAATAGTTGGTATTGAAATTACCCCGCAAAAGTTTTTTTTGTGCGATAAACTTTCATCCTGTAGTATAACCAGGAGTAGGCGTTATTTAAGAGGTTACCGTTGTCTCAGTTTCCATTTTCATGTACACCAATACCAGTTCTATGATCGGGAGTTAGCGGCATTGATTACAATTTGATTTCGAGATGGCTTTGGTTGTGAGACAGCGCTGATTGCGAGGCAGTGGTTGTATCAGGGTTCTATTTTTTGTTAGTGATTACCATACCTATTGTATGGTCGGGAGTCAGCGACGTTATTGCCAAGTGAGGTTTGTTGTGAGGTTTCCGTTAGGACAGTCTTCAAACTCTCTCGAGAGTAGTCCATTTGTTTTTGTTCAATTTTTAATCGTCATACGTACCAATCGAATTCATTTCCCAGGAATCTTGATTATTTCATTGCACTTCATTCATGTCATACGTTTGTTGAAAGTCAATGAACACAATTTGCAGTAGTTATCTTAGTCGTAACTTGTAGATTGTATTTGTTTTAGTACATATATTTAGTCTTTAGTGGATCTAAATCCTCTTTGGAATAATCCATTTCTACTTTTGTGTGTATCTCTTAATTCTGTTTTTTACGATCTTGGCCACCTGTCTACTTTCTCTACATTTTCTTCCTTACTCTAATCATTTCCTCTTAGTACTGTTTCGGTTTTCCTTACTGACATTCAAGAATTTGATCATTTTCCAGGATGGTTTTCCCTGCCCATTTCAATAGGGTTCCATCTTTCTGTTTTGTTGTCTTCCATCCTTCGGTACTTACGAGTAACCCTATACTCTTTAACACAGAGTTTAATCTGTGCTTAAGAAGTCTAGAACAGTGCAAGTATATTGTCGACTTTTCGGAGGTGGTAAGCTTATCTAGAGACCTCGATGTTCATATATTTGGTTACATCTGTACATAACCCTATTTGATTACCGTCCTTATATGGTAAACTCACACGTTATTTCCGCTCGTAAGATCCGAAATTAACCCGATATGGAGTTCCCGACAAAAATTATAGATATTTCCGTGAACGTTTGCATCTGTGAAAAACTAAAAAAATTAATATCTCGAAATTTATAACTCCTAACTACGAATGTTATACAAAGTGAGCCTAAAGTTTGACGTATAATCCAAAAATACAATAATATATAGGGTGTTCCATTTAAAATAACAAAGTTGATGTCGACTTCTGGTATAACCGGATATGTCAGAATGAAAATATTTTAGTTAACTTTGCCCTATTGGTTGTTAGTCATTCTGCAAAATTTTTTCCATGTATACAACTAAACAAAATCTAATTATTTATAAATAACCTCTGATGTACCAAGCATTATCAAAATTGGACTACCTGTTCTTCAGACATCGGGTTTATATATGGACAACATATTCTTGTTTATTAAAGTGTAAAGTGAAAAAAAGGGGTGTTACAATTTTAGATTTTGAATTCGTCGCACATAACTCACACCTTATCTTATGTTATACCTTGTATACAAAAACTATGCTTACAATAATTGTTTTAATAATTTAGTAATTGTTTCCCAAACAGTCATCGCTATGATACTAATAATTCATTTTCTGTATTTACTAATTTATTTTAAACACCATGTTTATCTTTTAAAGTGTGAAACTTAAAAGGTTTTGAAAAATCCAGAACTTCTTATTATTTTGGTATAAGAATAAAATGAAAATAATTAAAATAAAATAAAAATAAAAACTGATGTAATACCATAACGGTAATACTTAATTAGTAGTACTACAAATTACAAGAGAATTCCAAACTTTTTCAAATAAATTAAAAACCCCTTTTATTCAATGTTTGTCAATTGATATTCAACATTTTAGAAACCAAATAAATTTTCGCCAGCATAGTCGCAGTTTAATAATCTGATTTCCAATACTTCAGTTGCCCTCCCATGTATTAGCTGTAAGAGGATAACAGATATTTTAGAATTCATATTTAATACGGTTTACAAATAACGTAAAAGTTAATTTAATAATGGTGTTTTCCAACGTGGGCTGGCGGGAAATTAATTTCATCCAAAACGTATCGCCTGTTGAATTTCCAGTTTTACTTATAGAGCAAAATATATTTTGTGTGTGCAGCTCAAAATGCTTGAAAGATGAAACCCTTAAATAAACCATACAAGAAATTGTTCATTCTGGATATTGATCCAATGACTGCGCAGAACGCCGTTTAACGTCAACGTAGTACTTGTTACGCCCCACAAAACATGTATAAGACTATCAAGATTTTTCAAAAGAATAAAGGAAACTTTTGAATGCCGTATCACAACGTTATAGATTTAATTTTTTGATTCTGACGATATGTGGTAGTTACAAAAAATATTAAAGCGACTTATTTATGTTATCTATTCTTTATGTAAACAAACGGTATTGATCACTAGATAAAAATAAATATGTTTCGTTGCTTTTACGCGTTTCTTTCTTATTACCCCGTTTGGCAAGGCCAAAATTATTGCTCTCTGAAGCGATCACTATACCAAAATCGACGCATAATATTGTCAAAATAGTAGTATCTGGAGCTCAATTCATTTATTTTTAAAATAAATGTTGCAGTTTCCAGAAAGAAAATATATATTTGAGAACAAAAAGATACCAATATGTAAAATGGATGGTGTCAGAAGTTAAATTAAAGATAAATATTTATTAATTTTTATAACATACTTATTTTATAAAATTAAGTTAAACAGGCTAAACATTAAATAAACCGTGATCTAATTTTAATGGCCGGATTTGTTGAACAATTTTCATCTTGATAAACAAATTGATGACAAAGTCAAATTTCGAATAATCTTAACTTATATTTTTCTTATCATCTCGGTTCTCTGTTCACATTGTTATTCGATGCGAAATTCGACCTTTTTTCAAATTCGTCTCGCATTAAAACGGCTCGAGATATTTTCGTTTTCAAAAAAAGTTTTGAGTTTACGAAAGATGTGTCTTTATTTTTCGTTTTAGATTTTTTTTGTACAAGGGCATCTTCGAGGTTAAAAAAAATGTTTAAAATAGTCAACAAAATTTCAAACAAATTGAGCCGTAATTTGACCACAACTCGTTTATTTTCGCACCTATTTTCAAAATTCAAAAAGAATCTTACGCAGAGAAAGAAATAAACATTTTTGGCCGTTTCAGTTTTTTTTTGACCTCGCGTGTTTTCAAAAGTTATAACCGAAAAACTTTTCCGAAAAAATTTCAATCGAAAACTAAAACGGCCATAATTTCTAAATTATAATCGATAAAGAAAAAGTTTATTTAAGAAAAACATTCGTTTTGTGCTCCTGTCACATAATGTGTAATAAAATTTTTCTTTTTTTTTTAAATTTTTTTTCAAGCAATTTTACATTGTCAATGCGAAATATTGTAGTTTTTACATTTTTATAACTCCGGAACCGTATTACGAAAAAACATGAATAAAAAAACATAATTTTGCAAATTCTCGAATGGCTTAGCTGTAGAAAGTTCAATTTCACCCGAAAAAAATCTGTTTATGAACACTGACCCTGTTACTTGAACGGTGTTACTTGTTCGTGAGGCTCCTAGGAGCCTGAGGGTAACCTAGTGTATTAATAAAATAATAAGAAATCTAAGCCGCCCTGTACAGAAATTTCTAGAAGGGTACTATTTATTAGTATGATACATTACACTATTTTTCTTTATAGTGTTGTGATGTAAGTGTAATGTATGGTACCCCAGAAGATCGGTATAAACATGTATAGTGTGGTGACGAAACCCTGTGCTGGATTGGTTTGTCTTGGCAAAACATTTGCTTCGAGGTTTAGGAAATCTGTCAAAACCTAAACATGCCAACCCTCTTAGTATTCATACAGAGAAAATGCCAACAGTTAACTGTAACGGCATGTGTGTGTTAAAGTGCAAAGCACTATCTAAGCGATAGCTTTAATGCTTGTAACACACGTTGCCGATAAAGCCTTATCGCTTAGATAGCGCTTTGCACTTTAACACACACATGCCGTTACAGTTAACTGTTGGCATTTTTCTTAGTTTATACTATTTATACGTGTCAATGTTTACACGAGATGTCGCAAGACACACATTTTACTTATATTCATACAGAGTGAGTTTTTAGTGTAACAACGGCCAATAACTCCGTTATTATGCTAAATATCCAAAAAAAAAAGTTTTTGAGAAAAATTGTAGCCAGCTTTGAGCTTCACGTTTTAAAATTGGTTACAATAATACAGGGCATTCCGTAACGTCGTGCCAAGTCAAAGTTAGGTTTTTTTAAAATTGAACACCCTGTATTTTATTTAATATTTGAGTTCCTATTTACTTCCTCGTTTCAACAATATAATATCTTTTTATGTTATACATGGTATTTAAAATGTTATAGCCACTTTTCCATAAAAATCGTAAGTTCAACGTCCTGTATAACTGAAAAATGAGATCAAAACAATAATCCATTACAGCAGTTACTTACTAACTATTGTCAAAAATCATAAGAAATGTTGATTTTGTCAATATTCTTAAAATTGTGTACAGGGTGAGTCAAAATGCAAATTCATTATTTTTTCTCTTTTTTTAAATGGATATTTTATATCACTATCGAGAAGAACTGATGTTATACTTTAATTTTTATTAAGCATTCCCTATACCTAGAATAATTATTTGTTCAGATAATTTTGATTTTGATATTCAAAGTATTGAATAGGTATCTAATGATAACCAATTAAGTTAAGTTAGCCATGACTTGTGTGTCAAATATGCAGTAATATTATCAAATTATATAGGGTATTTAAAAAGATATGTCCATTTTTATATCGAAATCACTACGAAATAAACATTCTGTATGGCATAGATATTTTTAATTTTCTTCAAATTTTATAAAAAAATGTTCGAAATAATTTTAAATTAAATGTTCGAAGTGTCTACCTGCAACGTCTATGCAAGTTTGTATTCGATTTTCAAATGAATTCGCTACATTTCTCAATATTTGTACATCAATACTATTAAAAGCTTCTCTTATTCTGTTTTTCATATCATTTGCTGTAGTTGGAGGTTCTTGGTAGACACGGTTTTTGATATAGCCCCACATAAAAAAATCTATTTTTGTTAATCCCGGTGATCTAGCTGGCCATGCAATTGGGCCTCCTCTGCCTATCCACCTTCCAGGAAAATTATTATGTAAGTGGTTATGAATAAGGGCAGTGTGATGAACTGGAGCGCCATCATGTAAAAACCATATTCGTTGCCGAATATTAAGAGGAACATTTTGAAGTAATATTGGCAAATGATTCTCAAGAAAATCTGAATATACAGCACCATTCACACGACCATAAAAAAAATGTGGTCCAATTACGTGTTCCCCAACGATACCACCCCAAACATTTATAGACCACCTATTTTGACTATGACTTTTTATAATGTACGGATTGCTTGTGTTATAATAATGAAAATTATGTCTGTTCACCGTTCCATTTTATGAAAAATTGCCTCATCGCCAAAAAGCACAAAATTAAAAAACAATCTGTCACCACGTAATTGTTGCTGGGCCCATTCACAAAAAGCTAACCTGCGAGAATAATCATCCTCTGTCAATTCTTGGTGTAATTGCACATGATACGGGTGCATCTTATATTTGTAGAGGATATTTACGGCCGATTTTTGACTAATGTCCTGTTGGCGTGATATGTCACGACTACTAATGTGTGGATTCTCGTTAACGGCGAGCAGTACATTATATTCTTTATCTTCGGTTATAACATTTTTGTTCTTTCGTGCTTTTCATATAACACTGATCCAGTACGAACAAAGCGATCCATTAACCTTTCAAACGCTCTTGAATTACTTTCTCCTAACACAAAAATCATATCTGTTTGTTCTTCCTTGGAAAAATTCATTATTAAAACCACAATTTTCAAACACAGAAATCTTTGAACAAGTAATAATATGACAACTGTCATTTATCAACAGCCTAATAAAGTAATTAATTCACATTAGACAACAGCTAAATTGCTGCATATTTGAGAAATAAGTCATGGCCAAATTAACTTAATTGGTTATCATTAGATACCTATTCAATACTTTGAACATTAAAAACAAAATTATCTGAACAAATAATCATTCTAGGTATAGGGAACGCTTAATAAAAATTAAAGTATAACATCAGTTCTTCTCGATAGTGATATAAAACACAGGGTGATCCATTTAAAAAAAGAGAAAAAATGATGAATTTACATTTTGACTCACCCTGTACACAATTTAATGAATATTGACAAAATCAACATTTCTTATGATTTTTGACAATAATTAGTAAGTAACTGCTGTAATGGATTATTGTTTTGATCTCATTTTTCAGTTATGCAGGACGTTGAACTTCTTACGATTTTTATGGAAAAGTGGCTATAACATTTTAAATACCTTGTATAACATAATAAGACCTTGAATTGTTGAAACGGGGAAGCAAATAGGAACTCAAATATTAAATAAAATACAGGGTGTTCAATTTAAAAAAACCTAACTTTGACTTGCCACGGAAGGCCCTGTATTATTGTAACCAATTTTAAAACGTGAAGCTCAAAGCTGGCTACAATTTTTCTCAAAAACTTGTTTGGATAATTAGCATAATAACGGAGTTATTGACCGTTGTCACACTAAAAACTCACCATTGGGCAAGTGTGTAAATATAATAGAAGGTAAATAAGAACATAAAATACAACAGCCGGTACCTCTATTGTTGGTCATCAATAAGATGTTTATTGAAAACATCAACTCCAGACCATAATTTTTCACTCTTAAACTTCAGAAAAAGTCTTGCAACCATATACCACTTCGAGATTTAAGCCTTTTAGGAGGGTTCTCAATATCATTCCAAATTGGAAAGTTTTTTTTAACTTAACGTTTATCCCATTCTCGTTTAAACGCAGCTCTTCTTCAAATGTTTGATGAAGTGATATTACAAAGAACACGAAGCCAATTCAGAAGAATAGATTTAATAGTTCCACTAATTATGCGCATGGTATGTGATTTTTATAATGCTTTAATTTAAATCATACCTACACCAAATTTAATGTGCTTTTCTCCGTGATAAATCACTTTCAGAAAACATTAGGTATCATTAGTGAGGTGTCATTTTTTTTAAGTTTTTTTTTTTCATCTTCACCTTGAATTTGTAATTTGAAACGTCTTTGAGCGACAAAAATCAATTAAAATTGGTACATTACTTAACAAATGATAAAGTGTTCAATGTTTAAAAAGGTTTTTTTAAGTTATTCATAACAGAAAAAAAAATTTTTTTGGTGCAGTTTTTGTGTTTTTCTGTTGGTTAAATAGACGCTGCAGTTGGTGTTCCTTTCCTTTATTCATAACAATATTTCATTGGGATTTTAGCTGGCATTCGCTTTAAAATAAAAAGTCGTATATGTATTAATTAAAACTAACACGTTGACCGGCTGCTCTACTTATCGTTGACGTCAATGTTCATATCGACGCTATCAATATTTTACGTGTGTTTTTATCTACCACCTACTCAAAATATTAGTAATTTATTTATAATATTAATTACAAATTGGAAATAAAGGTTGTCCCAAAAATAAAGTAATGAAAAAATGTACAACTTGAGTGTTTCATTCATTCATTCATACAATAGCTACAAACAGGCGAAGTTGTTTAGTTTATAAATAACTAATTCATATGAGTAGTCTATTTAGTGGATTTAAAGAAAGTCCCAACCACAAAATTATAAAAAATATAAAATCTAAAACTTAACAATAATGCGAAATTAAACTTTTGGTGTCATGCTTACTTTTATGTAAAAAAAAAGTAAAAAATATATGCGTAAGTATACAAGCATTCAGGAAAGATAATTCCACGTCATCAGATCATCGTATTACAGAATTTATAAAAACACACCACATGATCGTGTTAAGCTGAGTTTAGTGTATCTATTTTCTGAAATAATAGATGCGTCATACTAATTAATAAATTAATCAAATCTAAATTAAAATTCAATTGGTTATTAGTACATAAGGAAACTTTTTAAAACTTGTGAGTTATATAAGGAAAAAGGTGCACTTGACTGTCACAAGTTCCAAATCTAAATTAAAACAAAGAGTTAAACACTATCAATATTACCTGCAACAAATTACCGTTAACCAGTATAACAGCTTGTAGAGATAGATTTAAATTGAAACTTCGCGTCATGTATTCCGAAGCGTTTTTCCGTACAAGAAAGTGCTGATGTAAAGAGCTTATAGGCGAACGAACAAGCATCTTTTTCTTGCTGTTCTCGTTAGGTTAATAAATATATTTTAATGTATGATTGAGCGTTGTATTTGTGTAACAATTAACTACAAACAACAACCATAATTAAATTTTATAACTTAACGGATGAAGTTGTACCTACTATGGCTTACTATTAATTTTGAAAGACTGAAGGACATCTGAAGTTAAGCAATATTTTGTATTATATGTCCTGATTATTTGTTTTTCCATTATTTTGTTTGCTATTTCTTTATCCTACTATTTTTTCGTCATTGTCGTGACTGGCGCTTGCACAGGTCCATTATATGTCGTCATGCAATTGCTGTGCTGTTATATTTTATGTTTTTATTTACCTTTTATAATATTTTCACACTTAATCAATATTACTGCATATGAATACTAAGGTGGGTCAGGGTTAGCATGTTTAGGTTTCAGTGGTTTTTCGAAACATTGAAGGAAATGCTTTACCAAGACGAACCAATCCAGAATTGCACGGGGTTATATACAGGGTCATTGATAGTCGATGGTAGGTTAGACGTTTATGGAAAACGGGGCATAGTAAAAGTCTGAAAATTTGGCTATTGCTATAAATAAAAACGATCTATCTTTCTAAAATATTTTCATTTTGGCGGTGTTGCCGCTTCTACTCAAAAGTAGTAACAACTTGTTATTTTTAAATAAAACACCCTATATATTATTCAATTTTTATAATCGAAATTTCTTACCAATAATTTTTTCTGAATAGTTCCCTATACATATCTATACCGGTTATCGAGATAATAATTATTCTAGGTTATTTTTTTTTCAAAATATAATCCCACCAAAATTTAAATTTAGCTGCTATTTGAACCCACATAAGGCTGAAATTTTAGATGCAGTTTGCTAAAGCCTTGTATTTAACAGCTACCTAAATAAATTTATTAAATTATTTATTTAAAGATCAAAACTTTATTTTTTCAAATGGAACACCCTGTATTGTACTTGAAATTCTGATAGACAATTAAAATGCCTTCAAGTTGATATAGCATCGTGGTATAGCTAACTCGTCAACTTTTTGAAATAATCCCAATAATTATTAAAAATCACATTCTCTTCACATAATTTTTATTAGTTAGCCATGGAATGCCATGTGATTTGACAATTGCTCAATTGTTCACTGTGTTTGACAAACGTCAAAGTTTCGAGATTGTCAAAATCATTAATTTAAAACCGATTGCGATTCTAAAAATTAAATAATATATAGAGTGTTTTATTTAAAATTAACAAGTTGTTACTACTTTTGAGTAGAAGCGGCAACACCGCCAAAATGAAAATATTTTAGAATGATTTATGGCAATAGCCAAATTTTCAGATTACTCCTATGCCCCGTTTTCCATAAACGTCTAACCTACCATCGACCATCAATAACCCTGTATATAGTATACAGGTTTATACTGATCTTCTGGCCTCTGGGGCACCATACATAACACTACTTCACAATACAATTATGAAAAATAATGTACCTACCCTACGAATAAATAAAATAACAACCAAATTGGTGACCCCGGTATGGGATATCCACGTCCGCTTTGATACAAAATGGCCAAAAGCGAAGCAAGTGAGGCAGGAACACAGGTTGTACACGAGGCAAGCCTCTCCTCTGCAGGAAATTATCTGTAAATTAATAAAATGACAACCACTTTGAAGATCCAAAAATTTTGGTGTACAGAACCAAAATTGTGGTTTATTATACTAAAAACGCCAATTAAGATTAACAACGTGAGAAGCGACGCCTCTAAATTAATAAATAAGATTATCGATATCACAGGAACAAAACATATTAGAAAGTTAGAGCATAAAGAAATGGGCGATATAACACTTTCACAGTTTATGCGCCATTTAAAAAATCTAACCAGAAATGATTTGGTGAGAAACTCCTGCAAAGTCTGTGGCGAGGCCATTTATCGCAGTGAATATGCAAGCAATTCTTGCAGCAGCGGCCATCGAAACTAAACATTTCATTTTTAAGGAATTCTGAGAAAATTTGCAACAAGAGCGGAAAAATGTAATAAGTAACAATTAATATAATAATGTAATAAGTATGTGTGTGTGTGTGTGTGTGTGTTAATTATCTGCCCCACAAATTACAAAAATTACCGTACCAAGTGTTTCGAAATAATATTAAATTACTACTGCCTAGAAAAGCATTTTATTTATATAAGGAATTTCTTAATTGTAAGTTTATCATTTGTGCACATCTACATTTAGGAGGCGTGTAAGTAATGTACATATTACAAGCACAAATCAAATTATTATTATTATTATATTTTTCTTCCAATACGTAATGAGACTTTCAGACCTCTACAACAACGCATATGCATTCAAGTTGCCTATGTATCTTTTTCACAACAGTTAATCTCATTCTTTCTGAAATAAACGGTTCACATTATTGTAACAGTAGTTGTAGTTGTTTTAAACGTACATTACTTTTTCGTGTACCAAAATACGACAAGTTGAAATATCGGAAGTGTGATAATTAATTTAGAACATTTTAAAAACTGCGCTCCAAAGATAGAATTTAGAAATTTTATTTTATCCAACTAATTCTAAGTTTGAATAATATTTTGCTGGAAGAGATGTAGAACATTATGTCTGACTGAGACTGAGAATATTGTTTGTTCGGGAACAAAAGATCTTGAAATGAAATGAATAATAATTAATAATTAATATAGAACATTTTGTTTGTTTGTTGGGGAAGAAATGATCTTGAAACAAAATATTGTCAAGAAAAAAGGACATTTACTGTTAGATAAAAACGAAGGTTATTTCATCATTGGGCATGACAAAAACGTGACAAATATTCAAACAGTTTTTTAGCTATATTTTTGTTCGCCGGCTCATCAAAAACAGCTTCAAAAGGTTTACTGTTTAACATTAAAGTATTGAAAAGGCTTAACAAAAAATTATTTATTTTTATTTAAAACGCACATGTAACTACAACGAGAAAATTATATGCTTCGACAAACGATTGCAACACCATTGTATTACCATACAACTATTTCCAAGTAAGAAATCAAAATTCAATAAACACAAAAAACTGATATAGTTTCAATTGACCATTGCACATTTAATAAATTTATTCTCATTCTTAACTTGAAAAATATTTGAAACTAAAATAATAATCAACATCATGTTATGCGAGTTACCATATAATTTATATTACCAAATCACACGTTAAAAAAAGGTAAGTGTAGGTACTCCAGTCTAAAATAATTATGATCGCAAAGTATATAAATAATCAGAAGTTGAATCAAAATAAATTTCCAATACACATCAAGTAATGACTGTTCAGTACTATAAACAATTGATAATTAAAAAAAAGTTAACAATAAAATAATCAATGGTTTCGCACAGATCTTCACATTACAGTTTTAGCTATTTTATAAATATGTTCAATTTTCACTATTTCTTTTTTATTACATAAAGAAATCATCGCAGATGATGATGGTTATTATTCTAATTTTAGAAGACCTACCCCACTGCATTCAACAATTATATTTGTTAGATTATTCCATTTATCAAAATACGGATTAGTCAAAAGTTATTGATAAGTATACTCTTATCCCTTCTAGTAGAAGTGGGAGGAACATAAACAACTCAGTTGTTTGCAATTGCCGACGTTTCGCCCACTATGATGTTAGCTTTATCAAGGGCGGCAGTTGTTTTTGTTCTTCCCACCTTCACCTAGAAGAGCTCAATAAGAGTATACTTATCATCCAGCCTTGATAAAGCCCACACAATGATGGGAAAAACGTCGGCAATTGCAACCAAATGAGTTGTTTTTGTTTTTTCCATCTCCACCTAGAAGGGTTCAATAAGAGAGTATACTTATCAATAAATACATTTTAGAGGAAACTTACCTGTATTCAATATTTCTGTTTTAATGGTTCTTTTTTGGCTGGAATTTGTGAATAATTAAATTACCGATAGTTTAATAAAAATAGAATTCTTGACTTCTTAGATATTCTGTTTAAATACCGACGGACGGCCGGCCAACTATAAAATTATCGGTTTCGAAAACGTTATGCATAAGTTTCGTATAATTTTTACTTTTCCACAATCACCTTTAGTAACCACTTCCTCATTTATTCAGTCATTTCAGCCAAACTATTTGTTTGCACCAATGAAAATAGGTACTTTTAAAACTTGATTAAGACTTGAAGAAGAGTGTCTCTTGCGTTGATTAGTAGTAGTTTTCTTTAAGATACATGCAATCGTTTCTTACTACCCAACCCTACCAAAAATCGCCTATATAAATAAAGAATTAGAAACATCTATATGATGATGATATGAAAATTAAAAAGTCGTTTTATTTTAATCGTTAGCAATTTAAAATTAAATTCTGATGCAATAAATTAGAAAAACCAATACACTTTCACTGAAAACGTAATTTTGAATAGGGCGCCTTCTTTTAAAGCTAACATTTTTATCAGTAGGTACATTAAATTTTCGGAAAATTGACATTGACAAATGACTTTGTGCTCGTCCATAGGAATTACATTCTCATAAAAAAACTGGAGTAGATAAAATGGACAAAGTTCAATCATTTTTAACATTCTCCTTAAAACTATTTTTTCTGCATTGCAAGTAACAACATACTTGCAAAGTTATTGCAAGCCCAAGCAAAACCTTAGGTTTTAAGTTGTATATAATGTTATAGTCCGATTAGAGCTATCTGTCCGGTACGTGACTAACGTTTTATTTTGGTGGGCCCCTGTTTGTTACATCTATAGTCTACAACCCAGGTAGTTTTATGACAGACTGGATACATTATTATACAGCACTAAATGGGTTAACAAAGGATTAAAATTTAAAAAACGATACACACTTTACTTGAAACAATACACACGTTGAAGGTGGTTGAAGTGTCTTTATCAAATGTAATATGAACTAATTTAAAATTAATACAAATTTTAGCTAAATTTATATAAATTTTAATATACTATAAGCCTTATAATTAAAGTCTATGTGAAAAAAAACGAAACACGCAAATTACATTAAATCAGTTTTTAATCAAATCTCATATTATCCGTTCCACAAAAGAAAGTAATTAAATAAAAAAAGCAAGGGAAAATTTCAATGTATAATTAAAAATGGTTAAAAATCAAGAAAGAAATATAATGGAACAACATCAGAAAAGAAAACCTTTTAGTTTATAAGGATATATTGAAAGTACAACAAAAGGTTTAATTAGTAACTAACAGTGTAGTTAAGCTTATTTCCCAAGCAATTATTTCTAGAATTATAAATGATTAAAAAATTTTAATCGGATACTATCCTTTTCCTATACTTTTGTTATTAAAAACGCATGTTTGAATACTTTTTAATTATAACAATTGAAAATTACTCTGAAACAGTGGTCAGATTGTATACGTGTTTGACTACATATTTTTGATTAAAAATTATTACTTTACTTTTAATTATGTCTTAAGAAAGAGATGCCTTATGCTGTTGTTTAGATACTGAAAATGGTTGTTGATCTTATAATTATTATTTTTTCATATCATTTTCAACCAATCAGTACGTTCAATTATGTTCAGTTACCTTTTACAATTTCAATGGTACCCCGTCAAAATAGCTTTTGCCAAAAACAGACCCTGCCAAAATAGCCCGTGCGAAAATAGTACAAGAAAGCAACATCAAAATACCTACTAATAGATTTAATATTTATAGAGCACTTTTTCCCGGTAGAATAATTAGTCGAGAGGTACTTCGGCAGAAAATGTACTCCATTAGAGTACTATATTTGGAAACCTTAAAGATAAGATCTACCAAAGAAGGATTAAAAACTTGGAAGAGCTGATTCAGTGCATTAGAATTAAATGAACAAACAATTCTATTTGGTGTGCTAAATTCACAACTAGTTGAAGGTATGTTTTTAGTAATTGGATTGTTCTTCGTTGAGGAGGGGCACCAAAAAACCACTATGACGTTTTTTCAGGCAACGTTTCGTGCAGTAGAATGTGCACTTCTTCGGGCCTTTAAAACAAATAAATGGTCCGCCACTTGAATAAGTGTAAAATACATATGGATATTAAACAAACACAAAATAAATTAACAATTAAATGTAAATAAATATCTCTGATACAACACACACTCTATACGTAGAAACGAACAAACATGAAGGTTTGATGCACGAAACGTTGCCTGAAAAAACGTCATAGTGGTTTTTTGGTGCCCCTCCTCAACGAAGAACAATCCAATTACTGATAATTTATAGGAGGAAATATCTACCTTTCATCGTATTTTTTTAGACACCGCAGTGTTACTACTGATTACACATAAAACAATATTAATACAAACTATACGTAAATCAAATGAAGTTTGTCTATAATTATTGAATAGCGAGTTGATATTTCGAAACTTTACAGTTTTTTTTAATTTACTCAAAAAATAATCACATCAAATAGGTATGAATTTAATAAACTCTCAGCACAGAATAAATAATACGCTACGCTCAGAAGTGAAACTCGTCGCGGGTTTTTTGTTGTTTGGAGGTCAAATTTGTCACCGAATAATACTTACTACTTGAAGTAGTTTAAATACAAACATCTACAACACTTCATTTTATACAGAATTTTTAAAATAGCCCGTTTTTGACATATAAGTTATTCAGTTTAAAGTAAGGTTGACAAGTAAACTACCAACAATGCGGATAAGTGGGAGTTTCGCTTCTGAAGCGGAGCGAATTATTATTCTGTGATCTCAGGCTGACCTTTGTACCTACGCAACAAGTTATCGATGAATAACTTGTTTATTTTGAAGTACTTACAGAGGTATAGCTTTTATTCTTTGAGTTCAAACAGTAATGTAAATATTTGTTAAGATATTCTCGTACCATTTACTATTTGTTTAATTCTACAATCAAAATTAATAGTGATTAACTTTTTTTCGTATATGACTAGAAGACAATTAAACTTTTTAGTAAATAAACAGTGCTCGATTATTTTAGTCGACCAACCAACCAACCCATACTCGTTTAAAGGAAAATCTTTCTGACAAAACAAACTTGCGCTCTCATAACTTTTTGGTTTTAAAATATCATTGAAATAAAAAATCTGAATTCTTTAGAACATCTCAAGAATACACACCGAATAAAAAAAAATATGGTCTCCTACCCTTACAGTAAACCGGAGCAGTGACGATTTAAAACCTAGCAACGTTGTGATACCAAAAACATATAAATTTTTGAAAAACCTATTCATAAAACTCGAAATCCACTTCATACTTTTCAAAACTGAAACATAGAAACTCCTTTTTGATTGCATCAAATGTATCTTTCTCAGTATTAGTACGTATGATTAAGAGTTAATTGGGTTATAACCACAGAATCTCATAGTAGGTATAATACTGCCCAATATTGAGAACCGTTCAGGAGACCAGTTCTGAATAAATCTAATCTGTGAGTCAGGGCGTGACGTTTTCAGTTCAGTTTTCAGACTATTTTGCAGTGAACATGATAGCGGTGAGAAGGAACAGGCTTGAGCCCAACAAGAATATTCTTTCACTAGTGACGTATTGGTGATGGTATAACAACTTTCAAAAAACCTCATATTTTAAGAAAACCAATGCGAAGATACGACGCTCAAAAACACCTTGTTCCAAGTTACTGTCAGTTATTAACCTTCTCTTATAGAAAGGTTAACCAACAACTTTTTTTCTATCAGAACCAGGGGAGTAACCAATGCAGCACGTAGTTTTAGGTTACCTCTTTTTAACTGTCAAGCAATTCGGACAATCTTAAATCACAAACTTCAATTCGAAAATCGAATCAGTCTCAGAAAATTCTTCGTACGCCGAGCGTCTGCTGTCCGTTGAAAATAATACGCCAACGAGTCGGAAAAGTTCTCATATGTGTTCTCCAGAAGTTATTGGTGTTTAAAGTGTAAGTTATATGTATATATGTGTTTTAAAACAATTATTAAAAAATTATATTAACTATTCGACGGTTCATGTGCATGGAAGATGTTTTCCTAATTTCCTTGTAGTAAGGTGGTTTCAAAACATTTCTACGAGAGGCTTAGGACTTCACGCTACGACACTGCTTTACTTTGAATACACATAACTTTGTGATTGGGTAATGAAAGAAAATGTGGGAATTTTTAATTGATAATCGTAAAATATAGGAGTGTTCAAGAATAACAAAATTTTTAAAATATTTTGAAAATATTGAAATCTTTTAATGGTAACTCTGGAGAGTACCTATACAATCCTAATACTCAAAATGTCAAATTTACCAAAACATAGCGGTGACATTCCTTTCTATATTTGGTGCTATATCTTTGTGCCACAACCTCGCACTATCCCACTATCCTAGCACGTAAAAATTTGTCAACAGATAGTAGACGTCGACTCTTCGATGGTTTGATCTCTTACGATAGTACGAGATGTTGCACCAAATTGTTTTTTATAGACGAGTGTAACCCACTATTGAGTTTTAGTAGACAGCCGCACATTGTACAAATGTGAACTCACACTCGAACTTTCTCATTCCTGAAGAACCCCAGAAGAACGAAACAGCTGTCAAGTGAATCTCATTCTTTTAACAATTATATAAATTTCTTGAGTAATTTACAGTAAGCGATTTGACATCGTTAGGAAAATACAAACCATTAATTAATTTTACTTCCACACTTTTAGTAAATGCCTTTTTACAGGAATAGTGCAATACTGTAACATTTTACTGTAATATTTTACAGACTTGTAGGCGAACAACTTATAGTTGATAACATTACTAGCAAGGAAGAGGGTTTTTACTGGTGAATGAAGCCAGTAAAACCGGTTACCTTACGTGTATTGTTTTATATTTTATTTGTTTCTAATTTGTAAAAAGGTTAGATACATTTAAATTTCGATTACAAAAAAAATCTCATTAATTTGTCGTAAAAGTCGCTATGGAAGCGTTACCATGAACATGTACCTATGTTAATTTTTTTTCATTTGTTTCAGCAAAAGCGAAAATGAATGTGCCAAAAGAAATTATTGAACGGGCGCCAGCAGTGTAGCTTCAAGTTTATTATCTGGAAAATCAGCTTCAAGGTACGAGCACGAATACGACTTAAAAAAGTGGCAGATGCAAAATGGTCTATGCTCAAAAATTTCCCAGTTCGCAGGTTGTTTTTTTTTAAATATATAAAAAAATATGACGGTTAGTTATTATTTGCAGATTTCATAGGGTAATAGCGTTTCTTAAATGAAAAAATGAGCGTTATACGTCAAAAAAAAGACCATTTGTATTTCCCTTCATGATGGCCAGGACACTACTGGCGGTGTCCCAAAGCAAATTCCGAAATATGTAGGTTTTAAAGATCCAGAGTTACTCTTTTCGCAGAACTGGAGACACACTATGGTTGCGGATTCGGGTGGGGATATTTTAGCACTAAAGCGTGCAGGGGGGGTTGAACAGCACAGAAATTGCGATGAATTATGTCGATGATTCGGCCAATAAAAAAATCGAAATCTCTAAGAAATTATTTCGTACCCAGGATAGTACAAATGTTTTGCCGTCCTCGAGTTCAGCAGTTTCTGAATCAACAGATGGTTCATCATTATCAGTATCAACTATTTCATGATAACCATCATATGATTTTCAACATACATGACGATAAAACAAAATCTGGTGACCATATGCTACAAACTTGTAAAACTTTTACAAATTAACTGTCAGTTTTACAAGTTCGTGACTTGATAAATACTTATTTATATCACTAGGCCAGAAACTGATCTTTTGCGTGTGCGAGACGTTCGCCTCGGCCTGCAAGTCCAAGCACATGCAAAAACAGTTTCTGAGCACGTGATATACACGATTTTTGGCCCGACAAATGGTCAAATTTGTTGAAACTACATGCCAAAACATTTTCGGTTGGTAATGACATTTCACAGCTGTCAAGACGGTTCATTTTGGCATATATTAAAATACGTTTTTATGCGTTTAAAAGGCCTATAAAATCCTTCAAATTAAGATGTAAAATAGTAGTACTGCAGCGTATTATTTACGTATTCCAGTATGAGGGTTGTACTGATTTCCGTGTCATGAGTATAGTGTGATATTGCCAACACTTTTTTGCCGAGTAAGTGTGTGTTTCTGACTGGTTTCGAGTGATGCAAAATCAGTTTATTATGAACAGAGGACCAAAAATAAACTTTCTTTATTAATATTGTGTTTTTGGAAATTGACGTTTACAAATGACTAACAAATAAAAAATTTAACCATGACTACATCTAGGTATAAATCAGCCTAACCCCTTCTATAAAAAATTAAAGCAAATTAATTACAAAGCGCCATATGAAAGTGAAAATAAAATCTAAGCGTCACAGTTTGTAACCAATGTTTATAAGCTCGCTGGATTATAACTCCTACTTCGCTCGTCTCACAAAGTCCCAGCTTCCGGTAAAGATTATTTTACAAAGATCGACACGTCAATAACTATTACACCTAACTGGTCGTTTAGATCTTAGTTACTACGACCGAAACTATGACATTATGCTTGTAATAATCTTATCTATATTCAAACTATTACCATTTTACAATCAATGCTATTACTATTCAGTAACTGAACGTTACATAGCCATTAAATTACACTGCTGGCACTGGCTCCTAGAAACTATTCAAAGCCATGATTTTGGGTCTATTGTTAAAATATTGGGTACATAACACGTTACTTTCAATTAAAGGTATGCAGACAATGTTACATCATTCTAAAAGTAGCACTTACTTCATCTGTTTAACGATGGTGCTTTTCCCAGACTCTCCGGCACCTGAAAGAAAAAGATATTTAATATACAGGTTTAAGGCTAAAAAAACCACAAACACACATGTTGCCATAAAATAAACAAGATATTGCAGTAATAAAATCAAATAAAAACATGCACAAGAAAAAGTAACCTTTCTCAAATTTTAATGAGATAAACAAAGATTTAACAATCTAAACAATATATTTTTTCTACTACTAGCTGTGAAGTGGACAATTATTGCGTCTCCTAGCCAACTGAGAAGTTGAATTTCTCTATTAGTGGTTAATAATTTTTTCTATTGTTGACCTAGGTTAATAATGGACAATTTTTTTGAGAATCTAAGAATAGTTGTTTAACAAAAACGAGTGAAACATAATTTTGTATATCCAGGTGATTATCTTTAACTTATTTGCTGCTTAAAATTACCTAACACGATAAAATTATTTGAATAAAAAATGCCATTAGTTTAAAACTCGCGCCCCCATCCCATAACCGCAAATACATAACCTGAATTTATTTATTTATTAAATATGATGGTAGAATCAGTTTTTTCAGGTTTCCCAAAGGAGATTTAACCAGGCGAGTTAAGTTACATCAAGAATTTTAAGTAAATTACAAACATTTGGTTGTAGGTGTTTTGAATGGTTAACAGAATCTGGAAGGTCCGATCTGTTGCATAAAAATTTCGACTCTAAAAACTTAACGAGTATGTGGTGAACACTTGCCATTCCTAAATGAATTACAAGTGTCAATTTCTGAAACCCAATATTCAAATGATGCAAGGTATATTGGCGAAGCAATAAATGCCCGTTAACATCTCTAGCTATACCAAAACTACTCAAGCTTGCAGCTTAAATACTCTTAGGTAAAGAAAATTACGGAGGAACATTCTTAAATTGCAACGTGAAAAGAAAGCACTTCAATTGAAGTTAACATCTCCCAACGATTACTTCCCGAAAGCAGAGCACAAATTGTGACAGCCAAAGTAGACTTAAAAAATAAACCACTAAGAAGCAGGAGATAAATAGAGGAATACAAACAATTTTCACTAAAATTATATTTTACGAGCCCCAAAATGTTAATTTTAAAGTAGGTTTTAAATTTTTTGCCAGCTCAAACTGCTACGTGATCATGGTTAGAGTTATATATAAAAAGTTAAACAACCCTTGTGCTACATCTTTACAAATACGATATGTAAAGGTGACAAATTGAAGTCGATAGTATTAGACTGCATAGAAAAGCTACAATTACAATGCGGTGCGAATGTTAGGGCAGTAGTAAAATTTTCTAAGCCTAATTAAAAGAATAGATGTATCACCGGAAAAATCATACCTTCTCGTAAACGATAAGAAAATCTATTATTTTTTCGATGTCTCCTATTTATTGAAGTCGGTGCAAAATAACTTGATTAAATACGATATAATCTTTAATAACAAAAAGTATCTTAGAAAGACATTAAAAACTTCTACATGTCAGACAAATCTAAACCGCTGCGATTGGCTCCTAAATCAACTAATTTACATATTACTCCGAATAATTTTCAGAATATAAAGGTGGAATATACCACACAAGTGTTTAGTGAATCAGTTGCAGTTGTTTTTACAAGAAAAATGTTTATTTTTATTTTTGGCTTAAATTTGGCTAGTAGTGGAAAAATAGTATATACACCATGGTTGTGAAGGCAATAATGACAGACTTCACAACCTTGGTGTATAATATACTATTTTTACTCTGAAAATGGAAAGTTAGAACGATGACAAAATCAAAAAAATTATTATTTCATTTTTCCATTTTCTCGATAAGTTTTTGAGTATTATAATTAATGGCATTAATGATAATCGCAGCTCTTTTCATTATCAATTTAATTTAAAAAGAGTTTACCCAAAACTTTGAAAGCTTATTTGTGAGGTATAATTTACATCTTTTATAAGGATGAGTTTTTTAGTACTTTCACTTTTCTAATATGTATATTAAATTTTAAAAAAATGTTCTTTCGTAACCGATAGTAAGGTGTTTGAAATTTAAAAATTGATTAGGTCAAATAATAACAGTTATGAATGAAAGCGTTTTGCGCAGAATGGAGTTCCCTTACCAGCAACGAAATAAAATATTTTGCTATAAACGTCTAACGGCGTATAGAAAGTGCACGTAAAACCGATATGAGACATATATCCACGAAAAAGGATGTTGCTAACGCGTGAAACCATTAAATAAATTAAAATATATTGCTAAAATACAATAATACCATATATGTTCTACTAAAATACTTAGAGCATATTATGAATGAAATTATTTAAATTAAGGCCCATCAAGGAGCACTCACTATTATCAGTTAAAGAGATAATCTAAATGCAATACAAAGAGAGCAATATGACGCTATTCTAAAACACTTAACCAAATTAATACGAAAAAAGGACGGATCGATATTGTATATGAAAACACGTTCGAGAATTTCAGAAATATATTTCTATTCTTATCCGGAGGCGTAAAATACAACCGTAGTTGTAGGAAAAAGGTTATTTCTATGACGTAAAGAAAATATTTGCTACACATCTATATAAAGGAATGCAATAAACTGATGAGCTCTTATGTTACTTTTATGTAACCGCATTTGCATAATAAAATTTTTATTACAGTTATTCCCTTTGCTCAATGGAAAAATTTAATCACACGCACTTGTACCCATTTGTTCTAACAGAATCTCTGTAAAAGATTTT
The DNA here is from genome assembly GCA_030710515.1 of Abscondita cerata. NCBI lineage: Eukaryota > Metazoa > Arthropoda > Insecta > Coleoptera > Lampyridae > Abscondita > Abscondita cerata. Next base: position 59,665 of record JALBCR010002007.1, read on the forward strand.
CCTATCGTACAATATTTTTAGCGCTCTCGATTTTAGAAAAGCGGCAATTTTTATTAACGTAAATTTTTCATCTGCAAACGCAAATTACTTTTTTCCACATTATAAGAAATTAGGTACGCAAGTAAACTCTGTTTATGAATAAAACGAAGAAGCGCAAACTTATTTTAAAAATAACTATCGCTAGTCCTTAAACATATAAAGTGATAAACTGAAATATGTCTTTTTTTTGAAAATATAAGAAAATAGTAAAAATTATGAAAAACAAATTTTATTCCTATAACTTTTTAAATCTGTTTATGCAATCATTGTTTGTATAAATAGTATAATACTTGCAGATATGTACATACACTTACTAAACCGTTGTGGTAGTCACAAAAATAATTTTTAACCAAATAACAAAGCTTATTAGTACTCAACTGCAAATGAATCTAAATCAAAATTACTTTGTTAAAAGAGTATTAAAACATATGCAAATATTTTAAGTTAAATATGAATAAAATCTCTATAACTATACTCAAAATATAATTTTAAACTGTACAAAAGTATTATTTTACCTATGACTGCATTGTCTAATAATACATGCATTGTTACCTTCACTTGAAAAATTCAAAATCTTCACAAAATAACGTGCGATTCAAAAAAATTTTCATCAAACTTTGGCAAGATCGACAAAGCATGATATAACAGGTGTATCTTAGCTTAGCTTGTACATTTGTCAATTCTGACAAATTTAATTTCAACACATCCAGTTTTATGCATTTAGAGTAGACGTACGTGAATTTTTCATGGTCCACGTTGATGACAAATTCTTTGAATTCCGGGTTATGATCAACAAAAGGATAAGAGTAAAACATTAATTATTTATTTACATTAATAATTTATTTAATAAATTTTGAATTCACTGTATATAAATAGAGTAGATAGAGAATTAATAAATTGTTTTTGTCATAATGACACAGCATAATAAACATACAATAGTAATATATCTTGGTCCATCAAATAATACAGTATCCGGCAAAATAAACAGTATCGAAAATAAAAATAAATATGAACGAAAATAATGCTTTACCAAAAAAATTTTTCTTCCGTTGTTAGAACCATTTTTAAATCAAATTTAACTGCAGCGTACTATTAATATATCAACTAATGACAATTAAGTCAAATATGACAAATCCATATTACATAAACAACTCCACAGCACTTTCTGTTTCGGTACTGTTTATTTTGGCGGATACCGTATCACGCGAATGGTGAGAAAACGATATAAACCTGCCCATCAAGACCGTACCGCTCACATTAAACAAAATCGATTCTAACATTTAATTACTATACATGCAATTTATTGAAAACAATAGTATGTTACGCAAAAAGTTTTATAAAATCATTGTAGACACGAGATCAATTTAAATACGACCGAAGATAGCGAGTGTCTAAGAAAAGTGTGTCTAGACTCAAGAGATATTTTATAAAACGAATTCTATACTATAATATTTCTACGACCAACACAATTCCTAAAAATGAAAAATTAAAGTTCTTTCACAATAGAAATAGGATGACGTAACGCAACAGTTTGTTAAATTTCCTTTTCTACTACTTTTAAATTACATTAAAGGTCATAGTTCAAATCGAGGTTTTATTAAATTCTCGGCCGTTAGGAGCACTCAGTTCGGACCCTAACGATTTACAAGCACTGACACCAAGTCATTTTTTGATACTAGAACCATTAAATTAGAAGGTATCGAATCTCAATTTATGTAATATCTACCGTGTGTCTCTGGCAAGACGCAACATAGGATTTATATTGCTATGAAAATTTCGGATTGTAGTATACCCCATACGTTACGGCATTTTGTTGAAGTTAGAAAGAGAGAGCAAGTGTAGAATGTCTAATCTTCCTTCAAATGTAAATATTATTCTTTAAGTTTGTAAAATATAAGTATTTAGTATTTTGTAATTTTACGAAAATTCTAATCAATGTTTAGTTGCTTTCATAACTATTGAAGCAAGCATAATGAAATACTTTTGCATAAAACCTGTTCGTATTGAATTTGAGGTTAAATGAGTCGTTTGTTTTCTTGTATTGTAGACCTGTGTGTAAACTATTAGACATAATACTTGCATCTTGCAAGCATATGCAGGTATTCTAAAGCTAAAAGTTTATTTTAAGTCACTACAGTTGTTATTATAGATAAGACAGGTATTTCGATTAGAATGCATCGAGTAGTTTGTCTCTACCACAGGTCTCTACCGATAAACAGAAGTTGGTGTTCTAAGGACTTTATTCGGAATCAATGAAGTTAAGTATAACCCAGAATTGGAGATAATGAGAGCGTAAAGGTTTGTGCTTTAAATTATTTAATTTGCTGTTTCTCTTTTGACTTTCTATTTCAGGTTTTCCTAGAATCCAGGAGCCAACAAACAAGATAACAAGATTATTATTATAAACCATCCAAGAACAATTTTAAGAAATGTTGTAATTTCAAATACGGTTTTTTATTAAAAGTGATTGTCGTTTTAAGTTTTAATTACATCGTATTAAAAATTCTTTTCTATAAATGTGTTAATGGTCCTGAAAAGGACCGATTTGTGGATATACTGAACTGAAAGCCAGTAGGTATTACATGCGAAGTGCTTGGCTTATAGCAACTGATTAAAATTCTGTCCATTTACTGCCAAACAGTGCCCCAAATAAAAGTTTCGTTGCACCTTTGAAATCATATTTGCTGGTATATTGAAGCAAACTTCCACAATTTTATCTTTTAAAGACTCAATTTCGAAGAAATGTAAAGCCATAAAAAAAGTCGGTGGGGGACAAGCCTGGTGATCTTGGTGGCCAAGTAACTTGCTCACCTCTTCCAATTCAGGTTCTAGGAAGTGCTTCATTTAACAGTTGTTTTATTTGATTCGCATTATGTGCTGGATACCCATCATGCTGATACCCCAAACTACATTGAGATTAAACGAAAATTCATCGGTGAAGCAAATATTCTTAAGAAAATTCATATCATTATTGCGAATCTCCATTAATGTTTCACAAAATTCTTGCCTTTTGTAAGCATCGGTTATGCTTTTTAAAATTGTATGAACTCGACACCTATTTACACCACACTCGATACTTAGTTGTCGAATACTAATATTAGGGTTAAGTATCACAGCACCGAGTACATTGATTTCTTTATCGTTGTCCATCTTCTGGTTTTGTTGAACCTGCTTCAGACGCTTGTGTACCACCAGAAATGCAATATTTGGATTGAATATTGTATTCTATTGCCCGGTTGCATAAATCGTAATTAACAAACAATTTGTTAGCCAAAAAATGAGCTTAAAATTTAAATTTTAGCAGTAACCATAGACTTAACTAGCTTTTATGCAAGGGTATAAGTCAATTAAATGTATTAGTCATAAACCCCTTGTGAATGATTACTTTGCTCCCACAAATTGCAAGATGATTTTTTAAAATTTTTATCGCGTTTCTTTAAACTTTAAGATAGAACGTTCTGATTGAATATTTGAGCTTCCATTGATATTTCAAACAACTTTTTCAATAATACTTTTACGTTCCGTTGAAATAAAAGGTACTTTACTCTTAGCCAAATTTCACGATTTTTCGTTTTCTAACGACCCTGTATGTTATTTCGAAATTTTGGTAGTGACTGGAGACTTGATAAAAGAAGCAAAACTTTTCTTCCTAAAATGCGAAATAAGATAGTTTACAAGTATATAGTTAGGTCCATCCAGGGACACACTGTATTCGAAAACCTACAGTACCTATATGGTTCTTTTTTCATAAGGCATAGTCCACATGTCGCCTACACTCGTAGTACAATCCAACAACAAAATTGTTAGCAAAGTTCTATTTTTTTTTAAATACATCAGGGTCAGTTAAATTTAATTTGAATTTAATAAATATTGTTGCAGTGATTAATCCTTGGATATGATTATAGAGCTTGGCAAAACTAGCCTTTAAGCTTCAAGAGTTTTTATGTTTGTGGTAGCATGATGTACTGCAACTATTTTCATTTTGAAATACCTACATATAAGTAGAAGAACAATAACGTTTACAGATATTATTAAGTAAAATACCATTTTCTACATAGGTATATAATTAAAAATATTTACCTACAGATAAAAAATTAATCAAAATCCCAAAATATTCTATTAATATCTAAAAAATAAACAAAACTTTTATGCAATAAGGGAGAAACCAAGCAGTTGTAAATAGCATTGCCTTGAAGTTATTGCGATTAAATTCGATAAAATCTCCAAGTACATTTAAAACTTCACCCTTCAATTAGAAAGGTTTCAGTCCTACAAACATAATTAATGCAATTTACAAATTAGTCCACGTACCCAATTTTGATTTATTAGGCAATCTCAATTAAAATCCCTTTCATATTTGCAATTAATGTACATGATTAATTCCATACTTATTTAGCAATTTGCAGAGCACATCATTCGAAAGCATTTAAAAATAAAAACACCTTTGAGTAAACCTCGAGTATTGCATTAAATTTCAATCACTCCTTTGTTGGTTTCCAATTACAGTTGTCAGTTTTTAATTATATGTAACACACCAATTTTTAAACCCTCAAATACGGGCATTATCAAAAAATGTATCAGAATAAATTAAGAAGGCACACGTAATGTTTTAAAGTCACTGACCTTTGAATGTAAAATTTGTTTGTTATTTAATTATAAAGTAAAACCACTATGTGTTAGCTTTTTTTATAATGAATACATAGAAATAACAATACGAAACTAATCACAAGATGTAAACGATTCTATGTCTATTCTAATACCAAAACTTTGTGTATTGCTCTTAGTAATATCTTCTGTAATATTGTAATATACATAAGTATTTCATAAATGTCAACAATCACATCAAAATTTCCTATACATAAAAGTTTTATTTATAAAATGATATAAAACGAGTTAATATAGCAGATAGTATAAAATACTCAAGGAAAAAGGTTGTTCTAGTAGTCATTTTTTTCCTCAGCCCATTACTATTCTGCTCGTTTCGTAATTTCCAATTGGTGTGCCACTTGTATTTTAATGTACTATTTTTATTACTTTATTTATTTAAGTAAAATGTGTGTCTTACGACATCTCGTGTAAAACATTGACACATGTGAATAGTATAAACTAAGAAAAATGCCGACAATTAACTGTAACTGTGCGTTAAAGTGCATAGCGCTATCTAAGCGATATACCGCACTTAAGTATACACCTCTGATGAGCTCATAATAAGAGCGAAATGCTGCATCAGGTGTTCTTTCGTTGCGTTTATGCTTCTGTACAAGTTATCAATAGTTACCGACTGAAAAAAGATTGCAATAAAATATTTCACCATTTCTGAAGATGTCGTATCATAATTATTCAGGTTGAAACTTGTAAATGAAGTAGGTAAGTTGCCTCCAAATTTTTTTTAATAAAGTGTGTACTCTATAAGAGCCCTTCTAGGTGGAGGTGGGAAGAATACACAACTCAGTAGGTTGTAATCGCCGATGTTTCGCCCACCGTTGTGTGGGCTTTATTAAGGCTGGTTACAGAAACGAGTTGGCAGTCAATTTAAAAATAAACTTCATCAATAGATGATAGTGTCAATTTCAAAACTTTTAAAAAACAAATAAAATTTTTAAAAAACATATAGTCTTATTAAAATTTATATAAATAACACACAGCAACACACTTAAGTACACAACGATGGGCAAAACGTCGGCGATTACAACCTACTGAGTTGTGTATTCTTCCCACCTCCACCTAGAAGGGCTCTTATAGAGTACACATACTATTAACTATACTCAGTATACTATTGGCGCGGAGTAATAAACCTGTCAGAATTTTCGAATCTCCCGTGTTGCAGTGGCGTAGGTACCTGATACGTTTGGAAAATCATATTTTTAGTAGGTAAATATATTATAATAGTAAAATCTACCTTGATATGAATTATTATGTGGTTATATGTTATTTATTTTATTTGTATAGTAGATCACATTACAAATTTTACTTCTTACGTATTATATACCATTATTTTTGTATCTTGGTATAATACCCACATCTACGGCTACGATTCTCGTTTCTTCAGTACCTGGGCTGATGGCAACGTGTTTGCACAGATTAAACTATTGTTCTCAGACCCTAGATGGGTCGATATGCTGCAAGAGCGGCACAATGATCGTATTTTGGTTAGAATTTATTGGTTTTTATTTAACCGCAGAAGTACCGCTTTCACAAGAAAATAAAGAATTATTTCAAGCAATTATGATTTATTACTACGCGCCAATAGTATACAGACTTTAGTAAATGAAGTTTTTGATAGTATTCGTATTATTCGAATTTTATCCATAAGTCATCAACGCATAAATAATGGATCATAACTTGCTATAAAAGATTAAATCATTGAAATTTAAAACACTGAAATTTCTACAAGTAGTCAAATACTGAAATAATTACTTTCACTCATCCATGTTTTAATATGCCAACAGGTCACTGAGCAGGTAAATTGATTGTTAATTCACAATATCGTCATCGTTATGATAACTTCAACTTCGAAACAATCGTCCTCTATTTATACATTTTACTTATACAAAATATGATATTTATTTATTCGTATATAGGGACGGCGTATAAAGATGGTGATGCCACCTAACTGTTAATTTCTCAAACTTTGTGAGACACAATTTTCTTCTGTCAACTCCATAATATTACCTAAAACACAACAAACCCACAAAAGGGAGGACAAAAAATAAATAATTTAATTCTCCCGCATAAGTTTGTTCGCCGTTTTGTTTAGATTCGTCCAAACCTGCAAACGCATTCGCGCGCATTTTCTTTGATGTCGGAGAAAAAACCGACAAGTTGCGGGAACGCCGCAAACCGTTCGTGGAACAATCAGGACTTGCGAATCTGTTCTAAAATTCGTACGTAGCACCGTCCAAATTAATGTTCCGATTGCCGTTCGGTTCGTTGTTCTGTTTGTTCCTCGGTTTTGTTGTTCAGGTGTGTACGAAGCTTTACAATAAGCATATTAATATGAACTATATCTTATGAAAGGAGAGTTATGTAACTATAATTAACGACTTAACGTTACGTTAGTAGATTCCATTTACTATTTACACATATTTTCTTGGAACATTCGATAATTAACTATCGGGATATGATGACCCTATACTTCGCAGGTTGTGCGCAACTGTTACCCTGGCCAGCAAAAAGCCCAGATTTTAACATTATCGAAAATGTTTGGGCTCGAATACTTGCTGTTATCCGAAGACAACAAGGGCCAAATTTTATACCAGTAAACCGTAATGCACTAATTGCAGCCATTGATACCGCATGGGAAACGATTAATATTAATTATATTGATACCTTGATAGCGTCAATGAGCAGACGCCTCCAAGAATGTATCAATAATAATGGAGGTCACACCCATTATTGATTTCTTATATTTATTTATATAGTAATACCTTTATTTTAAAAAAAAGTTTTCATTTAATTTTAAACTATAACTTGGTATCTTAATTATAATTATGTAATAAATTCTTGTCAAAAAACTAAATATATACGTTGACAATAAGAATTGCCTTAGTTTTTATTTTCACTTTTTATATTAACTACAGAAAAAAATGAAACGTCATAAAATATACATTTTGTAAGGACTAAATATTATGAATAGAGTTTAATAATTTTTTTTAATAACTTACAATAATTAGTAGGTTAGATTTATTTAAAAATAAGTAATAATCAGTCAACCCAAATAACCATGTTTAGTTTTTTGATTTAATTTAAAAGTTATTGCTTGTAGACGTTTTTTAAATCAAAATTATTTCTAATTTTATTTTGTAAACATTTCCTAAACAAAATTTTGATTCGATAATTAATCGAGCTATGGTGTTTAATTAGCGATACCTTCAAATATATTCTTTAAAGAAAAAATTAAGTAAGCAACGTAAATTACCTATTTTCTAAAACGTGCTTAGTGTAATGATTCATTCTACAGTCCTTCTATAAGATAACCCCTGCTGAGACTACCTGCTGTTAGAATTGTAAATGATACCCTTAAGCCCGCTTCACAATGTGCAAACTTTTGTTTACAGAAATTGTGGTGTCCAAGTTTTAAATTTCATGAGTGTACCTACAGGAATTATGTAATTGTAGCACCCCATAACGTATATATTTTGAATGTTTCCAGAAGTTTTAAAGATGGAATAATCCACAAAAAACACTCGGATTTGTAGTGCTCAATTTTCATTAATAATAAAAAATCGGAAAATTGTTCTCGTTCATCCTATTTAGCAAGAATTTAAAATTAATATACAATATAGGTACTCAATCATTAAAGAATTGTAACTACTAATTTTTTTCTTCAAGTTGTAGTACGGTAGATAGATACGTTCCAACGAGAGACTTTTTTTAAGTAAAGGTGGTGATGGAAATAAGTTTGACATTCTGTTATCTTTATCATATCCTAATAATTAAGTATGTGAAGGGTTTTCGCAATCTCGTTATTGGCTTGTTTTTGAGAGTAGGTACCTATTCAGGTGAATTAATATAATGTAGAACAGCATATTATACATGTTTACATTTTCCTAAGACCACCTTTGCATTCACATGTAGCATGAAAGACATGTCTATTTTTGTCAGGCTGAAATTTACAATCCCAAAAACGATTCATCTATTTTTAAATATAGTGTGCTGACGAAACAGTGTGCAATTGTGGATTGGTTCCTTCTTCACAAAGCGTTTACTTTAAGGTTTAGGAGAATCACCAAAACCTAAACATGCCAACCCTGACCCACGTTAGTATTCATATGTTGTAATATTGATTAAGTGTGTAAATATAATAGAAGGTAAATAAGAATATAAAATATAACAGCACCACCATAGCACGACGACGTATAATGAAACCGATCAAACTGCCAGTCACGACAATAAGGAAAAAAATAGTAGTGAAAGAAACAGCAAACAAAATAATGGAAAACAAACTTCATTCGTTAAATTATGAATGTTTATAAACCCTCCTGTAAACTTTATTAATGGACAATCCTCCACAATATATGCAACGATTTCTACTTCGTTTCTATGACACAATTTGAATTTGAAATCACACTCCATTTACACCACATAGAGTTGCACTTTAAATGGCCTGTTCTTATGCAATTTACTTTTGACCAAATTTTTCTTTTTTGATCAGAGCCCGGGACTTATATTGTTGGATCATCCACTACAAACCATAATTTTTTCTACCCTTCAATAGAAAAACCGGTAATTTTTGAGTGACATTATTTCTTGTTTTAATTTTTTGTTTGATTTTTTTAAATGTTCCTTGTAAATTAAAAACGTATCTAAAGTTACTCCCAGATAAAGTGGGTTAAAATTTTGGTTTAACTTAGTATTAGTATCTGTATTACTCAAATGAAAACAAGAAACCTCTGTCTTTTTAAGATTGGGGCATAATCGCTATTTGAAATAATTTTCCATAATAGACAAATCATCAGCATTGTTTCGATTTCGAACTTTGAAATGAAATTTCCGTATCATCGGTGTAGACCAATTTTCGACATTGTAAAGATGGAAAATCAGAAACATATACACTAAAAACAATAGGTGCAAGAACTGATCCTTGTGGAAGACCATTATTTAACAATCTAAATTTCCAATAAGAGAAATAACTTTGCGACAAGGAATAACGTTAAACAATTTAAAATATGTGATTTTTATTTTAACTTTTCTTCGAGATAAGTGAACTGAAGATGATATTCTGGGTGTAGCATAGTTATTATTTTACTAGAGGAATTCAAACTGAACATAGATTTTATATTGTACAGGGTGAGAGCTAAACTCGATGTACTAAAAAGAAAGTAACATCATTTAAAAGAAATCCGAAAAATAATTCTTAAATAAGAAAGAACAAGGTCCATAACCAAATTTGCATTTTTTTTTAATTTGGAAACTGACAGAATGGCGGCACTATATTTTTTTCCCAAAAGCATACCCATATTTTGCATATTTAAAAAGAGCTAATTATTCTAAAGGAATTTTGTGAGAAAAAAAATTGCTTTAAAAAGTTATACGCAATTTTGTAAAAGTGTAATATGAAAATGCTAAAGGTCACGTTTTAAACAGTAGCCCTTGAAAATAAATATAAAGTCGCATAGCTGACAATAATTAGACGTTATTAATTATAACTACTAATTGTAATTAAACTAAAAAAGGACAAAATCGGATCTTTTTCCACCCTATTCAATCTCTTTTTAAATTCCTTTAAATATTTTTAGTTTTTTGTTAATGCAACTTCGAGGTTCGCTCACCCTGTACATACATAATCAATCCATTCGATTACATTACCTATTTATATTAAATATTATTCATTTATTAAGCTGCAAAACGAGTATATTATGGTAAATTACAACAAAGCAATAGTAATCTACAGATTACAGTTTTTTTAAATTTCGGTAAATTTCTCAAAATATATAAAAAAAGATTAACTTATTAGATAAATAGAGTTTTGGCAACGTTTATATTTAAAAAAAATTATAAAATATTGCAGTAGTGACGTTTATATTCCCAGATGTATTTATTGTGATTACTAAACTTTGACCTGCTTTAATTCTAACAAGTATTTTAATCTATTCGTTTTAGATGTTTCCATTTAAAAATTTTAATATTAAATAAAATGTAAATTCGAAAAGAGATCGTTAAACCTTCAGATAAAAATTGATACAGTTCGTTTGGAAAAGCTTTCAAAATTACATAAAGAATAAAAATACCGAAATCCTTAAACTTGTAAATGAAAGATGACTTAGAAAAATTTCAGACACTTTAATTCGCAGCTTGAAATTCTATGAATACTGCATTGCGTGTATAACCACAACCACAATGCGGACATAATCATAAAAGATATAGTAGTAGAAACTACAAATTAAGAACACTAGCATATGCTGAGCTTTTTAAACTTTTTTTATAATTTTCTTTTAGTGTGAAGTTTGATCGTTCTGATTTTCAAACCACCCATACAGAAGAAAATTTCTTTTTTGTAACTTTCCATTAAAATTTAGAAATTATGTTTGATCTTACTTTTGTAAATCGTTTCCGAATAATTATGTGTCTGTTCAAAATTAAAAAGGTGTTTTTAAATTAATCATTTTTCGTATTTATTTGAATACAAAAACACGTAATTAATAGTTAAGAAAAATTATATAGATTTTTAGATAAGTTTTGATTACCTACACATTTTGGGTATAACAAGATAATATTTGTCTAGATATGGGTAGTATCGAGAGAATTTTTGTTTACATATTGTTTCATATGTAAGTTACGACAATCACTTGTAGTTTAATTTAGAAATAAATTCAGTAGGTACATAATAAGTATTTATGTAACCATCAGTCATTTTTCTCAAATGAAATGTTACCTATGCGAATCAAGTGACGTTTCGTTTAAATATACCTTTCGTTACAATAATGTCCAGTTTCTCCACTACATCTTAGGCGAGTTTTAAGTCTTAAGATAGTCTTACATCTTAAAGCTCGACTTAAAGTGTTGCACCACACCAAATTTTGAACTTACCGCCTTAAGGCGGCCTTACATTTTAAGTGTCGGATATTGGCTGCTTAAGACGCTGAACCTAACCTCAAATGCTTTGAACGCTAGGGTGTGTCTAGCTCAGATCGCTTTCTTTTCTGTTAGTATAAAATTATTGTTTCTGTGTTTATTTTACGTTTTAAAAAATAATAATGCCGAAAGCCGAAGACAATAGAAAACGAGTGAATTATAAGCCGGAAGAAAAGAAACTTTTGAGTGATTATTATCCATATTATCAGATAGCTTTATTTACGTGCGTAACTAAGGTTTATTTAATATAAGTTGTTGCTGTGAGTTGCTGTATGTAACAACGAAATTAGCGGCCATTGGCTTCGCTTGTCGAGTCAACATGAGTCAAATACAATCTATGCTCCGGCTTGTACGTGGCTTTACAGCGTTGCCAATGCTAGCAAGATCTTAACTTAAGAACATTTTAAGAAGTTGCGGTGCAACTGAAGTTTGCAAGTTTACTTAACATAAGGCCGCTTTAAGATGTAGTGGAGAAACTGGACATAAGTATACAATACGTCCAGTTATTAAAAAATTCTTTAAATTTTACTCACAATCGTTAAAACTAAAAAAATCATTTTTTATCTTCAAAGTATTTTGAAAAATTTTTTTGTAACTATTTTTAAAATTGTATCTAAAGATTTTATTTACGAAATAAAAATCTTTGGGAATTACAACCAAAAAAACAATGTATATATCTCTGGTTATGAATAGGGACGTCACCATATTAGTGTTAGCAGAGTAATGTCATCGAAACGAGGGTAGTGCAGTGATGGTAACGCATTGTTGAGGTTATGTTAAACTGTCATTAGTTCTATCATTGATTATATTATAGGTACTTGTTCTATTACTCAAAGGTAATTTTAAGTTTTTTTTTGCCTTTTATATACAGTGTGTCTCTGATTCCCTTATACTTACATGGATCTCGGCTTTTATTATAAACTAGAGCAAAGCTCTTAATTTTTCTAAAAATAACGTTAATATTAATAAGTAATGTATTAAACGCATTAAATTTTCAACAGAACACCTTCAAGTTAATAAAAAATATATAATTAAGTTCTTAACTGCTTCATAACTGGTTATCAATTTAAAAATTTACAAAATGTCGTTCAATTGCGCGGAGACAATTTTTTTTAAAATAAATCATAGCCTCCTTAAAAAAATAAGATCGACTTCACGAAGTTTGATAGATACCCAAATATTTTATGTACAGGATTATTATTTTGAATATTACGAAGTTCTGCTTCATTGTAAACCATTTTGGTGATTGAATTAATGAAATGTCAATATTTGTCATTTAAATGGTTTAATTTGACAATGTTAACAAATCCGTAGTTAAGTAACTGTGTTATTCTACGATTAATCACTCAATAACGGCTCAAGATAAAGACAACATGTAATAATATACAGGGCGTTACATTAAATAAATACATCATATTCTTGTTTTGCCCTGTAAACGGCGAGTAACTGAATTATTGATAACATTTTAAGAAAATTCAGTTAGAACCAGAACCAGAACCAGAATAACAATAATAAGGAGTGGGTAATTTATAGTGAGTAACCCTGTACCTATTTATGAGTGATGACTAGACTAGAAATTGTATGTTCTTTCCACGCATCCAAAAATCCAATATGGTGGCCATAAGAAAAATGAAACTATGCCATCTTATTACAGCTTTCAAATTAACCGTTTGGATTTATTGGTAAAAAACCAAATCAGTCATTTTCACTTTTCTTTTTTCCCCATTTAACCAACAAAAAGTGTAGAAGGTAATAATTTTAAGTAATTGATAAAGGGTACATTTTCACAAAAATAATTGCTTTCGTATAAGCTAGAACTTTCGTTTTACATGATTAAAAGTGTCGTTGAAGTGAATAAGTGTGTGTGTGTGTGTATGTGTATGTGTGGGTGTTTTTTGACTGTGAACTTTCCGCTGATTAGTCACAGAACAGACAATGAATAAGTGGAGCAATAGTTTCATAGACCGTTAAAATAATTACTAAGTTTTAACGTTTTGTAAATCTCTTTGTTGAATTGTAAAACTACGTACATATTTGCGATTCGGAGCGAGTAGCTAAAGGGTCAAAATCATGTCATTTTACAAATATTGACACAATCACTTCGGCTAAATGGTGGCCAGAGTGACAGATACCATTCCAAACGTAAATTGCCAAGACGCAGTTATGATCGATTCTGACGAGCCTTTAACATTTCATTATTATGGTGGATACATTTAATTGGAAACTTTTATTTGAATTTTTTCTAAAACATTCGTATACACTGTGGAGTTCTGTGCTCATCAATCGTTTATGTAAATGTCACAGTAAAATAAAATAAGTAAGTAAGTGATGTGATATTGTATTTTATTAATTTTATTAGATGTTGGTAAGTCAGCAAATAATTGTTAAAAAATGTGGTCACTGAATCGAAAGAGTTACATAAATCCTTCATTAATAATTTGAACCAATTAATGCAAAGACTAGTTTAGACAGTATAGAATTATAGATTCATAAAAGAACGAACATTAAAATTATTATTTGGTATTTACAAAAACAAAAGAATTCAATGTTGTTACCGAATTTGTTATAACCAAAATGTGAAACTCGATTGTAATACTGGCTTTAAAAATTAAACCAACAAAATAATTGCATTCGTTCAGTTTGAGCGTGAAAGTTAATATAGGAGCAACACTATACCTCCGTGAGAATGCTTTACAACAGCGTAATTAAATCATAATTTGAAAACAGATTATCTTTATTATATATTACATCAATAACAAAATACAGGGAGCTGCCCCACCCTGTATAGTTAGTTATGTTGTACTTATAATTGAACCTAATTTTTTTGCTAATTGCATCAAAGTAGATTCCATGTCTAAATAATTTTAACCCATTGTTAACGACTACTGTTTTTGAATTATTTGCTTTCATCAGTTGGCAAATTATGATTTAATTACGCCGTTGTTAAGCGGATTTATTTTTTTATTTATTTTCAGGAAATAAACTAATTATTTGTACATTAGTTAGTGACAAACAAAGTAACAAAACAACGACCGTTCTTGAAAATCTAAAAATCTAAGATACAGCTAACGGAAAAGACAATTAAGCGCACAATTGCCTAGAAACGTATACATTCAATTGAATTTCCTATTATGTGTAGAACAATACAAAATATGAATAACAAACACATAAAGCAGTTTCATGACTGAAAATCAATACGCAGAGTTTCAATACATATAGAATCTGAATAATTCACTGACACTTGTGTAAAACGTATAAGAGCATGAACAAGAAGAGAGTAGGTACAAAATCATAACTAATAATTAAAATAATCCAAATTTAGTAATATCTATACAAAGTTAGCAATTTTATGAAAGAGCGTATATATGGGTGGTCCAAACATCGTTAGCTCATTGGTGGTCTAACTATAATAGTTATTCAACTGTAATTAATGTAGTACTTTAGATTCTAAATTAGATGCATTCGTAATGTTGTTTGCACCAAATTGCAATTGGGAAATTTCAATACAAATAGTAAAAAGCTTTATTTAATTATATATAACAGTTGGAAAGCTATATACATACCCAGATTTTGTATTAGTTTCCACGTGCGTTCATAAATTTTTAATATACTGATTACTAACTAGAGCGTTTACGTTTAATTTAAGAATTTATACTATTCACTGTGCTACCTAAAACGTTAACAAAACAAAAGAATACGTAAAGAAATTAATTACAATACTAAATCAGCGTTTTATTCAGACAACCCAAGCAACACATAATCATGTAAATATCGATTAGTAGACGTCTAAAACCGTCTATGAACGTCTCCATAAAAACAAGTCAATGAGAGCAAATCGACGGAATTAATAAAATTGTAAAGTGTTCACGATGCGATAGCAGAGAATAAAAAACGCAGATTCGGTAATTCTCACGATTACATACACACACGTTGAGAAAATAATAAATCGGAAAACATTCATGGAAGACACGTTTACTACGTTATCTTTTAATCATTAAATTTTAATTTTTTATGAATAGCATTTTTTTACCAACGAACAAATCTAAAAAAATATGAAAGCACCGTTTCTCTTCCGATCACGAAAGTTAAGTAATGTCGTCAGTGGTCAGACGCGCATATTAGAAAAAGGCTTCACATGGAATTAGGATTTCATAATAAGATAAAACATCATTTGCAAAATGAAGATGCATAAAGTACCAGGGGAAGATAATAACCAACAGAGTTATTGAGGAGGACAGGAGTTATGGGGAAAAATACAAAAGCTAATTCAGACAATATGTTCGTAAATAAAAAAAGGGATAAGACAATATGTTCGAATTTCAGAGCAATCTGCCTTCTTAACACAACATACAAAGTCCCATCTCACGCAATATTGGAAAGACTGAAACCACATGTCGAGAGTAAATTAGAAGACTATCAAGCCGGTTTCAGAAAGGGAAAATCAACAATAGACCAGATTATTAGCCAAATAGCAGAAAAATCAACAGAATTTGGGATCGACATGCATAACAATTTTGTAGATTACAAACAGGCATACGACAGCGTGAGACATAGAGCAGTAAAACAAGCTCTAGAGGACTTTGGAATCCCACAGAAACTAAAGCGATTAATAGTAATGACTATCAAGGATGTACAATATAAGATAAAGGTAGGAGGAGAGGAAACACAGGCCATCAGCAGTAATATTGGATTGAGACCAGGAGACGCATTGTCCCCATATTATTTAACATGGTGCTAGACATCGTCATAAAAAAATCCCTACACAGAATGCTATCTCTTCAGGAACCAGAACTAAATATTGGCCTATGCTGATGACATAGCCATAATTAGCACCAACGAAAGGGACATAACTCAAACCCTAAAAGAGAACTCAGAACAGGTCGGACTAACAATAAATAAGGAAAAAACAAAGTACAAAGAATATCAAGGCAAATAGAACAAACAGAACAAATATCCGGGAATATAGAAATAGACAGAGTTACTAAGTTCAAATACCTGGGTGCAGTGATTAACGAAACGAATGACATAACTGAGGAAATCAAAACCAGAATTTTCATTGCTAACAGGGCCTATTTTGCTACAAACGATATTTTCAGAACAAAATTAATATACAGAAAAATAAAAGTACGACTATACAAAACAATAATAAGGCCAATACTAATATATGGTTGTCAATCATGGACCCTAGTGCAAAAAGAGGAGCAGCGGCTAAGGATATTCGAGAGGAGAATTCTACGAAGGATATTTGGACCGGTTAATGAAACGGGAGAATGGAGACGAAGACATAATAAAGAAATTCGTGTTCTGTATAAAAAACCAGACGTAGTTAATGTCATTAAGCGCATGCGAATACAATGGATAGAACATGTGATCCGAATGGCACCCAACACCACAACTTAGAAACTATTTAACAGCGTACCAACAACAACGCAACCCAAAGGAAGGCCACGCATAAGATGGATGGACAATGTGTTCCAAAATCTCAAAAAGCTTAATGTAAACAATTGGAGAAGAACTGCCAAAACTAGAACAGAGTGGAGGAATATCGTTGAGTCGGTAAAGACCCTTGACGGGTGGTAAAAACCGAGAGGGATAGAGAGAGAGAGAGATAATAAGATATTTAAAGAAAATAAACGTTTAACGGTGATAGTACTCTCGTTGCTTACATTTCTTATTTGATGACATCTTAAATGTGTATAAACTTAGATGTCATATAATATGCGTTAATTAATAGCTGCCAAACCTTGTTCATACAGTATAATAAAATATATCTTTTAGATCTCGAAACCATCACATTTTAAATACGTCTAAAATAAGATTAAAATTGTATGTATGTATCGCGGACATTTCGATGTCGAATATCTATTCGACACCAAGCACAATTATACCATCTATAAACCATCTATCATTACGTTTTTTTTATGTAGTTTAAATGTTGTTTGGGAAGGGTTTGGGAACGAAACGTTAATCACACTTATTTGGAATAAATTATCCAACTAGCGGAATACAGTAATTTCGTCACGCTACTAGTGGATAAAGCAGCACTTTAAACGGTTTATAAGTGTGGATATAATTTAATTATAAGGTGATTGTGAATAATGTTGTATATGCATTTATCTACATTTTGTACAAATTTTATTTTCAGATATGCCATAACAAGACTTCCCAATTTATCGAAAAATTTTAATTACGTAAGGTAGAAAGTTCATGAACCTACTTGAAGTTAGAAATGTATGAAACCATTTGGAAATTTTGTATACACCCATGTAAAGTTTGAAAGAAATTCACAGGATAGATTTCGAGATATTCAATGTTAACGTTAGCAGTGACTATATATCTTAGACTTTCGACAGCTTTAATTGGGGACCAATACCGATAGATGTCGTGTGCATGTTTCGGAATCTTTGTTATATATTTCAATAATTAAACACACCAATCAACGAATTAGAATGATTTTTTAATAAATTTCAATGTTTATTAAATGCTTTATGGTTACGCCACTGTAAGTGGCGATGCGACTCCTATTGGTTCCACCACATCTATCGGTATTGGTCCCCAATTAAAGCGGTTGAAAGTCTAGGACGTTACTGACGTTAGCTACTTCACTAATTAATGAAGCAACACCTGGATACAATTTAAAAACACAATGTTGTTACAAATGTTGTTGTTCCTTGTTTTTTTCAGCCGATAATAATTTTAACTATTTTTTTTGTGTTTCATTTTCTTATACTTCTCACATCACAGCCTATGTATCACAAATTAAATTATAATAGAAATGATAATTCTTTGGATTGTTTTTTTCAAATTCAACTCATGGTCTGAATCTTGCCAGAAATTTTTGTCAGTCAGATTGACTAGTAGCTGTTGCTTTTGGACAGTCGTCATTCGTGCTATGTGTGGCGATTGTCGTTGCAACAGCTACTCGTAATTTGACTGGCAAAAATTTCCGGCAAGATTCAGACCACTCCTTGTATTATAGTCCACTCTTATTTAAAAAACGTCATTTGTTTATACCGAATAAATAGGAAGGAATATAAAAAATTTGAGTGGATTACAAAATCGGATACGGATAAATTACGTTATCTTGTTATGTATATTTGAAATTGATAACGTTTTTCTACAAAGCAAGGTATAATTTCGTTCCTTCTTATTTATAATCTTACTACGGTTTTCTTCCCCTTATTATATTCTATGGAAAGAAATTGTCTTGACAAATACCACTCGAGCTCAGATGTTGGGCAGGTTATTTTTATGTTTTTTTTTCTCGTACTTATTAATGTAGGTTATTTAAAGCTGTTTGGTAGGTTATTCAGTCTATATAGTTTTCAATACAATCTTAATTCCGTTATAACAATAATAATAATAATAATAATAAAATTTATTTATTAACGGGATACCCCATTTACAATTACTTACAATACACACTAAACAGAGAATAAAGAAAGAAGAAATCTATCACTCGCAAAGCAATTACAGTGAAAATATGTAAATGTAAAAAAAAACTAAAAGAATGCATTAAGGTAAGGCAACAAGGCATGTTAATATGAAAATAAACTATGTAAGTTACGTTTGAAGGTATTAAAAGCTGAATTGAATCGATTAAAACGCGAATCCTTCATATATCGATTGGGTAAAGACATCATTCTGCGAAGAGAGTCGTTGTTTGAAGTAATCGTTTTACATGTTCTAATTTGAAATAACGGCGTTGATCTAGTTAGACCTCTTCTTGGCACATTAAAGTCAATGCACTGTAGTAGCTTAGGACTGTCGATGGAACCATTTAGTAGGCGATGAAGTAGGTTAAGGTCGGCAATTATCCTGCGGTCCTTAAGACTGTGTAAATTCAGCTTATTGCGAATTGGTTGGTAGATTCTTTGTTTATGTGGTTGATTTAGTCGAACTTCTATCAAACGTAGAAACTTATTCTGAATCTTCTCGACCATAATAGAATTGCTGACGGTATGCGGAAACCAAATCACTGATGCATATTCAAGATGACTACGTACTAATGCACAATAAAGAGCAATCAACACTGAGGTCATTACTAAAACGTAGGACTAGGCCCAGTTTCCTAGATGCTTTATTGCAAATATCATATATGTGCGAATTGAATGATAAACGCCTGTCGAATGTCACACCTAAGTCTCTTACAATCTCCTTTTTCTGTAAAGTCTGATTATTTATAGTGTATAAAATAGTCTACATTAGTCTTGCCTCTAAAAATGAGAAAGATGTACATTTTCCAATGTTTAACGCTAGATTATTCTGGTAGGACCACTGATAAATTCGATTGACATCACATTGTAATTCAAAACAGTCCTGCATATTGTTAATAACCTTGAAGACTTTAAGATCATCCGCGAATATTGATAGTTCACTACTTTGAAGAGTATTATTTATGTCATTAATAAACAGTTGAAAAAGGATAGGCCCACAATGTGATCCTTGGAGAACTCTTGAAAGGACGTCAATCGGGAAGGAAAAATAATTTCTTATTCGCACAATTTGGTGGCGGTTTGATAAAAAAGATTCAATCCATTTTCGTGTATGATTGGTAAACTCTAACGATTCCAGTTTACCTAATAAAATATGATGACTAATTCGGTCAAATGCCTTCGAGAAATCCATATATATATTGAGTCAACTTGACTGTATTTCTCAAGGGCATCCGAAATGAATTGCCTATAAACGAGTAGATTAGTTACAGTAGATTTACCGGTGCAGAAACCATGCTGTTGAGGGATCAGATAGATTTTTGTAGACCAAGCAATTTGTTTAGCGGCTATTTTGTCTAGTATTTTAGGTAATATGGATTGAATGCTAATACCAGGATAATTTTTAATGTGTGCCCTACTCCCAGATTTATGAGTTGGTGTTATGTATGATGTTTTCCATATAGATGGAAATACACCACTGGTGAGAGAAAAATCAAACAAAATATGTATAGGAACACATAATGAAAATATGCAGTTTTTAATAAATATGCTAGGTAACTTATCAGGACCAACACTGTAACTTGGTTTAAGGCTCGCTATAGCATTGAATACTTCTTCAATTAAAATTGTTAAAATGAAAAGACTCCCAATGGGCAAGCAAGATTGATTATTATATCTAACATTGATAGGTGGTGTACACTGATGAGAAGTATTCGGCAAACAAATTTACTATCTGGTTACCGTCATTAGCAACTTTGTCATCCATCTTGTGTGGATACGAATTAGTGTTAGTCAGGTCACGTATATATTTCCAAAAGCAATTAGGGTTTGGTTTCAATTTTAGGTCAACGGATATTACATATTTTCTGTGAAGTGAAAAACTTAAAGTTTTACATTGTTTACGAAGTTCTGTGAACTGTATGTAATCATCAATAGCGCCACTGCGTTTATAATTAGCATGTGCAGCTTTTTTATCAATTATTCATTTTTGAGATCATTTGAGGTCCAAATTAATAAAATTAAAACAAACTAATCAAATAAACACAAAAATTTTCCCTCTCAACCATCACTTAAAATTTCCAATTAATGCTTAAAAACAACATTCCCATACCATTATTTATATAGGTATAGTTGTTCATACGTAGTGAAATTAGGCTGTGCAACAACAGGAAGTGAAATAATGTAGGCTGCGTGGTGCTCGGATGTAGTCAATAATGCATCATAGGTAATTGACACCGATGCTTTCTAAGCTTTGGGCAAAAACCAAATCAAGAAATGTGCCTCTGGCATTAGGAATATAATTCTTTGTTTCAAGTTGCAGAAGTTGTAACCGGTTAATAACAAAGTCTGAATGATCCATTTGTCCAAATTTTTGATATGTTGTTCTTAAAAGCAATATCTATGCCACCTCGTCCCTATTTTTTTGTTAAAATTTATAAATTTATATTAAAACGCTTTTTTAAAATTAAAAATTTATAAAATTTATTCTATAGTTTACTGGTACGTCTTATGAAGTTTTGGTAAACGACAAGTCGTAGGTTATAGATAGTATCGTTTAAGTTAAAAAAATAATCCTCAAGTTACCAAACCCTTTTATGACTATTTCAAAATAAGAAGATCAATAGAATTTAGTTTTGTGTGGATTCCAATAGATTTATCACATAAAATTGGAAACAGTATTTGTTGTCTGTTGAGAAGACAATTCTTTGTCTTTACTCCACATCTTATACATGAGATACAATAATATCAAAATCGAAAAATCACCCTACTTGTTAGTAGTAGTATAATTAATTTGGGTTTTGAGGTCTGATGTAAGATATTTCAAAACCGCTAGTCCGTGATTGTTAAAATTTAACATTTAGAAGTTTTTTTTATAAAATCGGAAGTTTGTTTTAGTTTTGTGCACAATTCAAATATTAAAAAGGCACTTTAAAAGAGAAAGGCAATTTTTATTTTATTGTTTGCGAAAAATAAAATTATTCAATTATACAATTTTTTTTCAACAAGAATGTTTCGTATTAATCGATCGCTCCGATTTCCGAGCCCCAAATTTTGTTTTTCATAAAACATTAATTTTTAATTGAAAGACTAAAAATTTAAAGCTGTTTTAATGGTACTATATAGTACTATAATATATAGTTTAGTGACAGCGCACTGCTAGTACGTATTGCTCTTAATTCAAAATCCTACTAATGTATATTTCTTAATTTCTTACAATATATAGTATATAGGTACTATTTTGCATATTTCCATATTTTGCATTGGTTATTTGGCCAAAAACCACTTCTCAACAGTATAGCCAGCTAGTGAAATTGTAGCTTTTAGTAATGCTACTAAACAGCCTAAACTCGATCTATGTTAAATGATAGGGGTGAGTAAATTAAAGTAAAATAAATGGGTATTGAATTTGGGTTAGAAAAAGGAGAAAGAGGAAGGGAGGAAGGGGGAAAAAAAAAAGGGAAAAAAAGAGGGGGGGGTTTTTAAAAAAAAAAAAAAAAAAAGAGAAAGAGGGGGAAAAAAAAAAAAAGAGGAAAAAAAAAAAAAAAAAAAAAAAAAAAAAAAAAAAAAAAAAAAAAAAAAAAAAAAAAAAAAAAAAAAAAAAAAAAAAAAAAAAGGAAAGGGAAAAAAAAGGGAGGGGAAAAAAAAAGAAAAAAAAAGAAAAGGAGAAAAAAAAAAAAAAAAAAAAAAAAAAAAAAAAAAAAAAAAAAAAAAAAGAAAGAAAAAAAAAAAAAAAAAGAAAAAGAAAAAGAGGAAAAAAGGGAAAAAAGAAAAAAAGAGGAAGGGGAGGAAAAAAAAAGGAAAAAGGGTAGAAAAAAGGAAAAAGGGAAGGGGGGGGGTAGAGTAAAAGGAGAGGTGGGGGGAGGGGGGGGGTGGGGAAGAAAAAGAAAAAAAAAAGGGAAAAATAAAAAAAAAAAAAAAGAGGGGAGGTGAAAAGGGAGAAGGGAAAAAAGAAGAAAGGGAAAGGGGGAGAAGGAGGGAAGGAAGGGGGTGTTAAATAAGTGTGTAAAAAGGAGAAAAAAA
Source organism: Abscondita cerata (assembly GCA_030710515.1). Classification (NCBI taxonomy): domain Eukaryota; kingdom Metazoa; phylum Arthropoda; class Insecta; order Coleoptera; family Lampyridae; genus Abscondita; species Abscondita cerata. The sequence goes on from JALBCR010002007.1 coordinate 82,734, forward strand.
ATAAGTGATGGTAATTTTAATAGTAGTAGGTGGTTGGGGTGGGGGGGGGGTGTGTGTGGTTTGGTGCCAATGAAAGTATAAGTACTCAAAAACAAAGAAACAACCAGCTACATTTAAGCTCGTGTGGTATTGTTCCCGATTATTAAAACAAGGTTATGTTATATTTGTTGAGGTTATTTCAAAAACCAAAAAACATGTATTATAATAGTATCTATTATGAAATGACACGTCAGATTTGACAAAACAAGACAATTTTTATCTCAGGTAAACAAAAATGATTGATCTTAGTGCCAAGTTGTGATTGGATAATAGTGTGCTGATACATTGATGGAAATAATCAATAATAAACATTTGGTTGTGACATACGTTTACAATAATGTAGTACATTATTCTATATACATGTATATTGTATACGTGTTGGACAATAAATAAATAAATAAAATGTTAACGACAACGTCGTAAAAAAAATTAAAAAAAACAATGACAACAATTTAGCAACAATTTGTATTCAAAGAAATATAATTTGAACCCAAATAGATTCGCTGTAATACCGTGCTAACTTGACCCCCGATGGTTTTTCATAACCTCAATAATTCGTTAATAAACAATTATTTTTTATATAATTTTGTCACGCATTTTAAGATTTTCGGTAAAACTCTTATCTATCAAATATAGAACTAATTTGTACCTATAATGTTAATAATAAGATTATAATTCATTCTTACTCTATATCTATCTATATACTTCCAGAGACGAAAGTGTACATTGCTCTTTCTGCTCTACAAGATGGCGTTTACGAATTTTCACTACAACGTTTCGTTTCGAAGAAACCATCATCAACTTTATTTTTCTTATGGCACTTTAAAAAGTACACTCCGTATAAGAAAGCATTTTTCATTACGAATTCAACGATGTACTACACAATATGGTTATTCGCGATTTTATTGAGAAAAAATAACGTTTTAGTAAATTTCTAATCTTTTTGGTCTAGTGTGCGCTGAATGAAACCATGGCAACGAAAAAGTGGTGACACTGATAATGTGTTAAGTGACATCTGTCGCAAACCTATACATGTTAATTGTGCTGGCTTATCGAAAGGCGAAGTTGCGCTCTAAAATGAGAAGAATCAATTTTATTGTGATAAAAAATGAAATTTCTAAACTTAATAGCGATATTGAAGCTCGAAAAAATAACAAAATTAATTTACCCGACCCTGAACTTATGCTACTTGATTATTTCAGAAATTGAAGACAGGCAGATGCGTGCAACTAATTTAATATTATACAATCTACAAGAGTCTTCCGAAGAATCGCTTGATGAGCGTAGAAATGATGATTTGTTACGTTGTAAAATAGGAGTATAAAATTGCTGTTAACTCAGACCGGTGTACAAAGTTTTTTGCCTCTTATCTCACCTTTATCATCTATTGACTTAATTGGTGTGCAAGTAACGGAAAAATCACTCAATCTATTATTATAATTTCCTTGAAATCTCTGTCTTGATCATCTCGTCCGAGGCGTTTAAAAAAAACTGAATACACCATTCGATAGAAGATTTTAAGGCAAGGATTTTTGAAACTCTAACTGAATCCCCTGAACATTACACACTGGATAAAAATGTGTTAATAATAGGCGATTTCAATATACCGCAGTACAGATAATAGGTCCTGCAACATTCCTATCAAAGTAGGCTCTATGGAACATTGATTCCACTCAATGACTTTATCACGTATACTCATTCAAAAAAATCATATTGTTAACCACAACCATCGAATCTTGATCAACATCACCCGTTCCTGTTAATAAACTTGGAAAACGTCAAAGGTAATGATACAAAATTTAATTCCGAACTCTGTACCCCTATTCACAACTTTCGTAAATCTAATTACTGTGGTTTATATGCTTCATTATCAATCTTGGACTGGTCCATCATTCACAGTTTTACAACTGTTGACGATGCTTGTCAACATATTATATAATACGTGTGACTTATTTGATATAAGCTAAATAGGGAAAATTTAAGAAATCAAGTATGCTCTTACATTTAGACCACATAAACCGTTTAAGAAGAACAAACTCGCATGGAATATAAAATGTATATTAAATCGGTAGAAGAATCAGTGGAAAAGGATAACTTATAAACTATGGTCTTTTATAAATGCCAAAAATAAATCTTCTAAAATACCAGGCAATATGACTCAGAATTTACATCATATCAGGACATTGTGAATAGATTTGCTTTACACTTTAGTAATATTTTTGATGATAATGGCGGCGATGATAGTGACAATTCCTCAAATGACAATATTGCAATTATTAACATACCTTTAATGTACAACTTTGTGATAAATTAGGGTGATATAATCAGGGCAGTTAGCTGGCTCAAGAAAAACTTTACAATGGGACCAGATCAAATACCTGCATTCATAACTAAAGACTGTATAAATGTTTTAATCCAACCTTTGTATTTTATCTACAATATAGCCCTAAAATCAGAAACATTTCCCAAGGCATAGAAATTATCGAAAGTTATTCCAGTGTTTAAGTCCAGTGATATATATCATGTTGCGAACTATAGACAAATCGCATTAATTTCAAACTTTGCTAAAATATTTGAATCTTGCATTGCTACCAACTTGTATCATCATCTCTCCCCTAATATCAGCAATTTTCAACATGGATTTAGAAAAGGCAAACAACTACTACTAACCTCTGCAAATATATAAAATTTGTGCTTAATCAGCTTAAGCAAAAGAATCAAGTGGATGTTCTATATACAGACTTAGCAAAAGCGTTTGACTCCATAAATCAGAAACTATTAATAAAAAGACTACACGCATTTGTTTTATGCAATAATCTGATTAATTTTTTTTCATCTTTTAAAAAGATAACTATCATATGTAGAGTAGAATATAGGGGATATCAGTCAAACATATATGTAACACCAAGTGGTGTGACACAAGGGTCCAACCTTAGACCAATTTTGTTTCTAATGTTTTTTAATAGTGTATTTGACATATTTCAGTGTAACACTTACGTGATTGCTGATAATGTGACAATATGTAAAGCAATCAGATCTTTGATCAACTGTTATGAATTACAGGCTAATATAAATCCTTTTACAAATGGTGCCTGGAGAATAAGTTAAGAATAAATAAACATTAACAAGTGTAAAACTATAACGCTCACCAGGAAACAGATTATACATGTACTTATAAATTAAATAACGAATCACTTGATAGAACAGACACGATAAAAGATCTAGGTCTCATATTAGATCAATCACATTAATTCAATGTGCACTTCGGCAATGCAAATGTTGGGTTTTATAAAAAGAAACATGGGGTTCTAGTAGTACTCAATGTTTAAAGTCGTTATATGTTGCATTTGTAAGATCTAAATTAGAATATTGTAATATTATCTGTAATCCTTTTTATAACTGCCATTAAAATACAATTGAGCGAATACAGAGAAAATTTTGTCAATATCTCCACTATGTAAAATATGGGTATTTTCCTCCACGCGATCAATCATGCATGTTATTATTCAATAACTTTAGTTTAGATCTTTTGCATATTAACAAATTAATTGCTGGTCATCTATTTGGTCTTGTAAACACTGAAATACTGTTAAGCGACATTAATATTCTCGTGCCAAGATCTTGAGAGCGTAATACCCTTACATTTGCTCTACTGTACTCAAGAACAAATTGTCACCTCAATTCTCCACTTAATAGAAAGTTGAGAAATTACAATAAAGTATGCAGGAATGTAGATATATTTAATAGTAGTTATAGTGTATTTGTTCGGGAACTTAAAAATATTGTATTGTCACTTGTTTTATGAATTCTATCACATTGTTCACATTATACTTTGCATTAAAATCCTATGTAGGCTTTTTCATGCATGTGGGTTAAATAAATTATTATTATTATTGCCCCAATCTTTAAACAAGCGTTTACCGCAAAACTCCACATCGCCCCGAAACTAAAAAACGTCAAAGAACAAATGGAAAGTATGGATATATTGTAAAAAAACATTTAAAATGTGTAAAATCAATATTTTTGTAAATATTGTATAAGATTTCGAAAAATCTATCTAGATTAACCGGCATAGATTATGCCCAAAATCTAATCTGATCCGCACTATTATATATGAAACTCACATAAAAAGTATTATAAAAATCTGTACGACGGTTTTTCTGACATTTCATTTATAAGATGTGGAGTAAAAATCAGATACCTACATTGTAAGAAAAAATTCACATTTATTCAGAAAACATGTACCGCGAAGCAATTTGTAAAATCGAAGTAAACATTTCAGTATCGTCCAACAATAGTTAAATGAATATAACTGCTAAGCAACGAGGTATCGTGCACCTAAGATCCTTAAGACGAGTTGAAAAATTTCACTCTCACAAAGCAAAAATGAAATTGCGTTTTAGAAAAAAATGATTCAAACAAAATCTATAGACAATAGAATTTCCAACAACTTTTCTATCTCGACTTTTTTTGTATAATTAATATCACGTGATTGTTATATCTCAGTAATTACATATCGAATCAAACAACTTTTATTTGAAACAAAAATGTGTAAAATGAATATTTTTCTAAATATTTTAAAAATTCGAAAATCTGTGTAGGTTGACGGTTTAACATTCCTTTTGGCTAAATAGATTATTTCCAAAATCTAAACAGATCTGCGGAATTATAAATAAGGTTAACAAAGTTTATAAAAATCGGACGGGTGGTTTTTTTGATATCTTGATTACATACGGACGGACGGACGGCCGGCCATCGGACATAAAAAGTTTTTTGCTTCATTATAACGTACTAACTCTATTATGTCGGAAAAAGTGAAAAAAAGGGTGTTAAAATTTTCGGTTTAGAAACCATCTTATTCATCAGATGTGGAGTAAAATTTTCTGTCCGATAGCCGGTAGTCTCTAGATCGTCCGCCTGTATGTAAACAAGATATCAAGAAAAACACCCATCCGATTTTTATGAAACTTTGCACATATGCTTTATTTATAATACCGCAGATCTGATTAGGTTTGGGGCATAATCTATCTAGCCAAAAGAGACGTTAACCTACACAAATTCTCAAATTTTTAAAATATGTAGAAAAATATTTATTTTACACATTTTTTCCTCAAACAAAAGTGGGTCGTAATTTAATTATACACAACTTTTGTTTAAACTATTTTTGCTCCAATAAGTAATTGCTGAGATATGACTATCACGTGACATTAATTGTTTTAAAAATACCTCTACCAATATTGATTATACAAAAAAGTTATAAAAGAAAATTTTGTTGGAAATTTTATTGTCTATAACTTCTGTTTGAACTATTTCTTACTAAAACACAATTTTTATTTTCTTTTTCATTTTCAACTCGACTTAAAAGGAAGGTACGCGCGGTATCTCGTTTTGACGCTGTTATACGTTTACTTTATTTTTGAAAATTTTTCCACTTTAATATTCCACCTTTTTTATTTAATTTCAAAATAATAAACACTTAAATTTCAACCGTTATATAAATTTATTACTAATTTTTTTCATTATAAAACCATCAGGTATAAGTAATTTAATCAATTTTTTTATTGATTTTAGAGTTGGGTACTAGCTTGAGCTCAAGTTCTACTCCCACTTTACAAATCGGTATTAAAGTTACTCTATCTGGGTACAAATTCTCTTTTTGGATAATGCTAAATTTTCATCTTTTTTTTTTTTTCATTAGGCAATACCCTTAGTTCAATAAATTCTCTAGATAAAATTATGATAACCATGTAAAAATGCGCAAGTTTTACGGTCCAATTTTAATTGGTTAAATGTTGAGTATTAATTAATCCACCTAATGACATTGTTATGAATAACGCTACACATTTCTTTTAAATCTTATATATCGAAATGCATTCCTACGTGCCAGTATGGATATCATGTTGATAACAATGTTCCTTTTGACGAAAACTCTGAGAGAGCGTGCGTTGCAGAGAAGTTCTGTCACTCTAACAAATGACGTGTAATTCAAAACTTGTTTGGTATTTGTTAAACTAATTTTCATTAATAAATATTTAATGGATGGGGGTAACTAAAGTAAAGTATATATAAACATGATGTATGTTTAAGAAGTGATCAAATTTTTCAATTAATAATTAAAATATTATCGAAAAGTTATAATAACGTGACTGATAATGCTTGGCCCATGGGGACACAACGAGTGCTTGCACGCCATTTATTTCTTTTCAAGACGCAATACATATGACTTTCGCTGGAGAAAAAAATTTAATTGGTCCACTAAGCCTATAGGAAATTTTCGCATCAACCTTTACGATGTACGTTATTGGATATTGCTGAAGTTAGAAAGAAAGAGAAAGTCAAGAATGTCTAACCTTCCTCCAAATATTAATTATTTCTTATATTTGCAAACATAAATATTTACTATTTTGTAATTTTTGTAATTTTATCATTTTGTTCAATGTTTCGTCGCTTTCATGTTTTCTAACTTAATTGTTTGGCAGAAAAACTGTTTTAAGGTTTTAATATTAATCGAGTTATAGTTTCAATTGTTTATATATACTGCACTTGTTTGCATTTTATGAATAGAAACTTTACTTATCTCCTAAAAATTCTTATAGATTTTACCATTGATTTTACACAACATAAAGTGATTCATTAAAGGATACAATCTTAGAGCATATGACTTTTATAGAGCACTGTTAGCGGTAAATGGACAACAGTTTCATTATTTATTGAAATAAAATTTAGTGCACATAACAGCAGTAATTAAAAATTTATGTTTACTTTTAATTTCGTATTAGTGAAATAAATATTGAAAATATGAAATAAATCAATTTTAAAACCAACGCAAATGTTAATCGGATATTTTTCAAAACCCTTACATTAATCTCATATGAGTAATCGGAATAATTGCTGGGTTTAGTTTACTTCACATGAATAATAATAGCAATAAATAATTACATACACCGATTGAAATATGTGACGCACTCTAATACAGCTGGATTAACAACTTAAAAAATAAAAACAGTTTTGTGCAACAATCATCAGAATGCAATTAGAAAATAGTAAATATTTATGAACAATAAGTGTTGCGACATCTAGTGTCCACTCGTGATAACGTAACACGTACGAAAATGTTTTGTTAACAGCAGTTACATAAGTTACGAACTTACAGTAGACGATTCGATATTGTTATTTTTGCCAACACATAGTTGGCTATAATCATGAAAAGATCGACTTATGTAACTGTTAACATATCTGCCGACAAAGTTGCATAAAATTTTTTTTTTTCAAATGTCAAAAATAATTAAAATTCTTTTAACTTTAAATTGATTAATTATTTTTAGTCTGCATTTCCCTAAATAATAAATACTCATTTCGATTGTAATATAGATTTTAGTGAAACGTTTGGATAAATGAGTAGCCTACTTTCATCCGGAATGCATCAATAAATACAATTTTAATTAAACAAATAGTTTTCAAAATACATGTTAACATATAAGCATAACGTTTTATATAAATTCAATTATTCAATGGTAAAATGGTAATGACGTTTTTGATAACAACAACTAAGCAAACATTGTTATCTCAACTTAAACACTCCGGTTAATATACTATTGATTTAAACGTAACAGGTGAAAAGCAACGGGTGGGAACGGTTTCATTTGAAATGATCTGTATAATGTTAACTTCCCACATTTTTTATAATCATACGAGAAAGTGCTTTTTAATTCTAAAATGAGCAAAACAATACTACAAATAATATAAAAAATATAATTTGAATTTACTCTGGGGATAATCTATATCTATATTTCTCTAAAGTTCGCTTTTGGCGTAACCAACTTTTTTTGTAGTTTAGGTATCGCATCTACTAACTTAATATATAAACCCATATACTTAACAAAAAGTTTAAATAAAAGCTGTATAAAATGTAATTTAAACAACAACTTCCCTTAATTATCCTGTTTAGGCATTAAATTAGAAACGTGTAACAACAAATAAACAGTACAATACACCATAGAAACAAATGACTGTAATTAGTTTGCATCAATAACAAAATATGTTAAAAAAAATCATCTGGAATTATGAAATTTTTAAACAAGAATAAGAAAGACTTTAATAAATAAGTGGGTTATTGAACATTTGGTAGAACTGCTTGAAAAACTAATCTTTACAAACCGAAAATAAAAATTTATTGTTAAAATGAAAAGCGTATGTAGTCCATCCATTTTTTTGGCCGAATTTGACCATTCTTTTTACATATGTTTTATCTTGCAATTAATTGTGAACGTAAATCATACATCTATTGACACCTATACATGGTGAAGCCATGTTAAGCGATAATTGGCTATAATGCAAACATAAAAATAACAGAAACATATTAACCCCACCACTACATATTTTCTAATATGCAAACGCCAACAATTTTTGTTACTTCTGGTTCGACTTCCTACATTTTAAAACTGGAAATTATATCCGTAACCGTTAGACCCGTATGTGTGTTCTACAGATTTTAGATGTATTAATGTTATCGTGAACCTTTTCAGATCGTAATATACGTAGTACAATTACATTGGAAGCGTTATTTTCTATCGGGGGGCTTTAGTGATGAACACCAGATGATAGTTTTTTGTTTTCCAGTTTGTAGTTTTTCTTCTATGTTCTTGATTTTAAGTTCGTTTGATTGCGACAAAATCATGCTGCATTTGCCTTATCTGGGTCGTATTAGGGGGGATATCAACTGAACTTATAGAACTTCTTCTTCACCAACTAAATCATGCTTGTTTGACTAAGTCAATAAACATTTGTCCTGCGTATGAATAATTTTATTTACTAGTTGTTTAATCAAAAACTACCGTACGTAATTAAATTTAACATGTATCTGAAGTGATGCATTTCTCTATATTATTAACTAGTAATTAATAATAATAATACTTAACTTTTTCATTTTCCTAAATTTACCAAACATTTGGTGTAATTGTTAGTATGGTCAACTGTCAACATACCTTTAGAAAAAAAGGCTAAATTATTATTTGATTATTTATTTAAAAATAGGTGACCAAGTTAATCAAACAATATTTAAAAAAAAAACGATATACAATTAACCAAAATAAGTTTAAAATTTAAAATAATTCACAATCAATGTTTATACAGTCTATTTAGTAAATAATTCCTCCTTTGTTTTGTTAATAAATTGTAAAAACTTTCTACGGTCAGAAGGGCGTTCAATAGGAGTTGCAAAAACAAAAACCATGGCGTAAAAGGACCATTGTTTTTGTTTTTTGCAACTCCTATTGAAAGCCCTTCTGACCGTAGAAGGTTTTTACAATTTTTTATACTGTATGTTCTACAAAAAGGGTCCAAGAGCATAGCAACTTTATTTGTAATCTAACCATCAACAAATCATACATATTATTAAATGGGTCATCCTTAGCTACAACTTGGCGAAACGCAATTGTTTTTAATCACCTTCATTTGTTTGTGGTAACGTCATCGAACTTTTTTTTTAAATTGAAGGGTATTATTTTTTTGGTTTCTTCTTGTAGAGCATTTTAAGTACTTTTCACTTGTCAAAACATTTAATACAGTTACTATAATAAAATTGATCAAAAATGAAAAAACTTGTTTGAGGTAGTAGGCCATGTAAAAAAACATAATTACTCATACTCAATCATGATTAAAAACACTTGTTCAATTGCAAGTCAAGAGAATTGGAACGATTATTTCCAATGAAAACTACTACAATGTTAATAAAACTTAACTAAAACAAATGTTCAAACTGCGAGCCATTGTTGTCTATGCATAACTGGCATCGTTTGCACACACTATATACTACCCGAATTAGCACATCTTCACGAATATCAAAGATAGCCTGCCTAATTCGGTCTTTTAGGTCGTCTACTGTTTGCGGTATTATTGTAAAAACTTTGTCTTTTAAATCACTCCACAGTTAAGTGGGGTTTAATCGGGAGAACGAGAACACCACGAAACTGGGCCGTAAGTACCTATCCAATTCTGTTCAAAGATTTGGTTCAAACAATGTCTAGTCTGATTGGTGTTATGGGCAGGAGCACCGTGTTGCTGAAACAACATATTCTGCCTCACAATCAGTGGTAGTTCATCAAGGTGTGGCTGAAGTCGTTAGAGAGGAGACGGATATAACGCTCGGTTGTTAGGGTGCCGTCAATAAGACATGGGCCCAAAACATTCCCCCCAAAGATGCCGCACCAAAGATTCCAAATCTCCAAATCTTCTCTGAAATTGCGCTCCCTCACTTCTCTTGGGTTTTCGTTGCTCCAGCGATAATGTTTATTTCAATTAAACATGCCATTGTTGGTAAAGGTGCATTCGTCGGACCACAGAATTTTCATGGGAAAATTAGAATGAGTTAAAAACCAATTTGAGAGGTTAGTCGTTTTGCAGTATCATTCGGTTGTAAATGTTGAACTAAGTTCACCTAATGAATTATTAAAAGTAAATGAATATCCTAAGTAATAAGATGTAGTGTACCTTATAAGGACGTAATTTATGTTTTCTCAAAATGTGATGAACTAGACTAACAGATGTGTTAGTGTTTGTTTTACTTAAAACAATGGTGTAACCAATTTCACGAACTGACGTTTGTGGTGTTTCTTCGACGTTTAGTACCACGTCAATTCTAAATTTTGGTTTCGAACACGACGATTTCCTTTACTTTTATTAAAGATCCAGTTGTCCGTAAACGTTCCTCCAATTTTCCAAACTTACGACGGTTGGGTGCAATTCTATCGGGAAAACAATCAACGTAAAGCCTTTGCGCTTGAACACTGTTTTTTTTACACTCAAAATAAATTTGTAGCATATCGACTAGTTCATTAATGTTTTGAACTTTTGGATGAGTATTAATAAACAAACCAAACTCTTAGAGCGTCAAATAAACGGCGCAGTTGTTTCAGGTTTGCTTGATTATTTTTACCAATTGTTTGTTCCAGAGAATTACGAATGAGCAGCCGACTAGGTCAAACCGGTTTTTTACATTTTCTGCAAAAATTTCATAGTACATATAACCCTACTAAAACTATAGACCGTTGAAAAGTACTTGAAATTCTCTACAAGAAGAAGCCAAAATAATGATGACCTTCAATTAAAAAAAAATATCGATGACGTCACCAGAAACAAATGAAGGTGATTAAAACAATTGCTTTTCGCAATTGAAGCTAAGAGTGTCCCATTTAATAATATATATATGGTTTGTTGATGGTTAGATTACAAATAAAGTCGCTAAACTCTTGACTCTTTTTGTAGAACAGACTGTATAAAGACTGTTTTAAAACTCGTGGATTGAAAATATTTGTAGCATAAATACTGACCATATTATGAATTAAAGTTCTATGTAAAATACAATATTAAAACCTTATAAATAAAGAGGGTAAGAGAAATTATTTTGAAGTCCGTAAACTGACTATGAAGAAACATATTCGGCAACTTGTAAGTTAGTTATTAATTTTGCTTTATCATATTTATTCGAATCTGTTATAATAAGAGAGAAAAAGGACAATGCTTTTTGGATATTTACACTTTAATATTTCCTAAACTATAAAAGCCAGAGCTAGAGCTATTAAAAGTGGACCATAATATTAATGAAGAAAATTCCGATTTGCCGAATCATATTTAGCAATGGTTCATTCAGTCTTCTACCAGAATCAGTATCCTTCAATGGCTGATTAATACAATGTGGTAGAGATGCATATTATTATCTTGAAAAATTTTGTGGACATTTGTTTATGGAATTTGCAGGTCGTTGGAAATTTTTCTGATGCTTAAGGTGGGATCGTAATTCACGTACGCCAAAAGTTAACAGTATTTTCTTCGATGTGTGTTCAATGAATTCTTATAGGTGCTTAATGGGCTGCACGTTGCAAGTCTCCTTAATCTCCTAGACAATTGAAAATATTTTGCAAAAAAATGTCTTCTTTGTGGAAATTACGTTGCATATTGTGGCCCTGCAATTCCCACACTATCAAAACATTCAAAATAAATGTTTAATTATAAATTGTCTAAAAAAAATATGCTAAAGCTGGAGACAGCAGAGAATCTATTATAGTCGGGGAGCCGACCGCTCCATAAATATATTTTAAAAGAGCCGTATATAAGTTCAAAACCCTTAATCTGAATTAGTTATCAGCTATTTACTGTCACCCGAGCCTGACAGATAATCAGTTATCAGCTACTTACTTTCACCCGAGCATGACAGATTTCTTTTCCGAAGAATCTATTTATGGAAAGAAGACACTTCGGTCATCAATTTATGTAATAAATAACGACAACCGTGAACATTTTGATAAGAGTGGTTCTAGATATGAAAAAATTAAAGATATGCTAATATTTTCTTCCATGTGTGCTCTATGAATTCTTACATGGCATGGTATATTTTTCAAAAAATGGATTACAAGCTAAATATAAGCCATGAAAACAAAAATCATTTGTCAATTCCCTAATAATTGCAATTTTAAAGTTACAGTTGCATTGATTTGTTTTTTTCGCAATGGTAACTCGTTCCATTGAGATCCGTACTTTTATCGGGACACCCGTTATAGTGAAAACTCTTTTCGCATAATCTTTATAAAGTTTACAAAAAAATCAGTATTATCAAAACACTTAAAAATTGATAATTAGATTCAAGATATGGGAATTGATGAGACTAATAAACCTTAATAAACTAACTATTGAAAAAATTTAAAACTTACAAACAAAGTAGGATTAAATTTATTTGCTAATAATAAGTTAAGTACATACGTACAAATTTGTCAAATTAAATTTTCTTTACAAATTGAAGTAGGAATGATCCAAAATAGAACAAAACTAAAGTTTACTGCATTTAACAAACATAAAACAAAAAAATTTTAATAAAGACTTTAGTAACGTTCACCAAATTTGTGAAACTTTAACAATTTCGTTTGATAACTAACCCAACTTTCATATAAAATTACGTCCATAGTTCCAACTTTACGTCCACAAACAACTTGTACCTGAAAGAGTTCATCAAAGAATTATTAAAAATTTGTTTTGCTTTATTCTGAATAAGATAAACATTAGTTTACATTGTTATTTAATTTACGTCAAAATTTATATGCATAGTATGCACAAGATCTCATTAATCCCACAAATCGTTTGATGATTCTATCATACGGGCAAAACGCCAAAATACACAAATTTGTTTTTTGTCTATCGACAAGTACAACAGTTTTCTCAAATTCAAACATTGTAACAACATATTACGTCAAGCTTTTTATTTCATAGAATTATAGGACAGATATTCAGAAATATCTCGTTTAAATGAAAAACACAACGCTTTACTCTATTTAAAAGTAACCATTAATTGAGGAGATTTAAGTGGTAGATTTTCAAATTTGAATCTTTTGAAGCATTTTTTTTCATTCTCATTTTATGTGTCTTACATCACATCATTACATCACAAAGGAGTATTTATTCGGTTGATTTAAACCTAATAGTGCTTCTTATATCAAATTATTTCATAAATTCCACCTTGAGTCAAAAGATGGAAAGTTTGCAAGTTTTGGTATAAGTATAAAGTATTGAAATATTTTTTTTTTGTAATTTTGTCAAAGAAAAAGAAAAGTTAAAGCATTTTTAATGTGGAATTTAAGGTACAAATTGTATACCATGTGTCCCGGAAACTCTGAATCATTCTGTTTAACATGGGGAATTTGAAAAGTCCGATTTATATGTCCCCATTTTCCAAAGAATCTATTTCAGGAAAGAAGACACTCGGTCATCAATTTATGTAGTAAATAACAACAACCGTGAACATTTTTCATCAGAGTGGTTCTAAATGTGAAAAAATAATGCAAATATCTGTCCTTAGGGTAATATAAACAACGACAAAGTGCCTTTTATACTAAATACAAGAGTAGATTTTTTGTTCCACTCTTAATAATTAGCACACTGAAATGGTTCTGTATTCGATGTTGAACGGTTTAGATTTTTAGATGTAGATGCCGAATGTTACCCAATACTTCAATTTGCTCTTTTATTACCAGAGCGGACAAAATCTAGACGAAAATATCACTGGATATTTTAAGAAACGAACCCTTTTCAAAACTTTCCAGGTATAAGCTGTGTTACTGAAAATCGTTTGCAATCATGTCTATGCTGTTATCCTCAGACCCATTTTTATCATCTAATTCAGAATAATTGTGCATCACATACAGGCTGTGTTTCTGACGATAGCATGTTATACGAATAATGAGAACGAAAAACCTATTTAACTAAAAACTTGTAACTCTATACAAATGGACATGGTCTACTTACTGAAAATATTTTCATGGCGGTGTCACTTCTGGTTATACCGGAAGTGGATACTAACTTTGTTATTTTAAATACAATTCCTCAATTTTTATTTTATTTTCGGTTTCCGCGTAAAATTTTACGTCTTCTACTACCAGGTTTGACTGACCTATCTCTTATCATTATTAAGAAAAAAAAATTTCAGACGTTAGCAACGAAATTTTGAATCTACTGACAAATTAATATTTTATGAAACATAAAAGGCAGATAAGCGAATCTTGAACAACGGTTAGACATGGTATTGGACTATAGTGTAGGCAAATTAGACTTTTTAGAAGAAAAAATTTATTTCATTAGTGGAATAGGCCTCCAGGGGAAACTACTTTAAACAAACGCACTGAGAGCTCTAACTCCAAGGGTGGTGTGAAACGCGCTCTAAATGCAGAATGCACAGGTATAAAAATCATCATATTACCACTAACACATTCTCAAAAGTATTGTATCTAATATGGATCTTGTAGAGAAAAAACTGCTCTACAATTTTCCTTCTATACATTTTTTTGCTCACGCTAATACTTTTCAAGAAAATCAACGACGCAAAAGGCGGCGCAAGTCTCATTTTAGAGTTCGCGCTTAAAACTATGCTTATATTCAAACGTCATTTATGAGCGTTGGGTAGGAGATACGCAAAAAAATAATAACAGTTTTTGTGGAAAATTTAATGGAGAATCTAAAAAGTCCTATAACTTTTTCTCGTCAGAGATACGGATTATGTACAAAACGCAAAAAATCGACGTGAGGTCACGTTTGTGGGTCGTTTTTTCTTCTATTCGTCGTTATTTTATCTGCTTAAATTGCCTACACTACATTATTGAAATTTATATCGAGAGAGGGGTCAGGAGTAACGGTAGTTAAGGAAACTAAAATTGTCAAAGAGTAATTTTAAATTTTCGTGTTATCTGCAGCGAAAGAAAAGAAATTCACTTGCAATTTAAAAAATTGACTTCTTGACAATTTTAATTTTATTAACTACCGTTACTCCTGGACCTCCCTAGAAATAAATTTGGAAAATGTCTAATTCTGAAAACATAGTACAATACCAGTCTAACCGTTGTAGAAGTTTCGCTTATCTGCCTTTTCATGAAATATTAATTTTTCAGTAGATTCAAATGTTCGTTGCTAAGAAATTATTATTTTTTTTCTTAATAATGGTAAGAGATAAGTAGTGAGTCTGGACGTTCATGGACTCTTTGGTCTAAAAGTTTTGATAGGTGCTTAAAAAAGAAAATGTAAGTCTAATGGAATGTGTAAGTTTATGTAATTTGGGGGAGACTGTAAGAACAAATAATTTTGGGTTCTTACTGTTCAAATTGGGACATTTGTCAAAGAATTTGTTTGAAAGTGGAAGAACTAAAACGTGAGGTGTTATATGTAAAAAAACCGGACACGTTCGTAGTAGATTCAATATATACGTTTTTCTTTTGATTAACAAGTCAAAATTGAAGGAAAATTTAGAAATAGGTATAAAAGAACTATAGATGCAGATGAAATGATATTGATGTATTCTATAGGAACACTATCCCTGCTTCAATCGGTAGAAGGGTCTTGATTAAATAATAAAATATAGTTATTTGAAAATTAACTTGTTACGAAGAATGCATGGAGGAAATTTGACATGTGGTTGCGAAAAACCAAATGGACGGTACCCTATAAAATAGGAAGTACATATGTACAACAACAAAGAAGTTCAATTAATTATATGATGCTCAAAAAATTAAACCTATTTGGTTTCAAGTTTGTCTAAGTTATTATAAAACTTTTTATAATTTGCTTCTATAATTTATTCATTATAAAACCAATCTGCGTTCTATAATGAGCCATAACGTTACCATTATAGCACGCTGTTTTTATATTTGCCTGGTTGGTAAGACTGAATCACTGCTACTAATAAATTTGACATAATGAGTTTTATAACCAAGTGCGTGATTTGTGGTTATTAATGTGGAGAATTTGTGGAATAATCATTTTTATGTTTAAAATATTTCAGATACGCATATTCTGGTAAGTATATTAAACCTTACTTATCTTTTATTTTCAAGCATAATTGATTTTATTTTTCTCCAGGAAAGTACGAGACAAGGTTGGTCAATGTTTTTGAAAAAGACAACAAAATTGGATTAAACGTCTTGTATTATATTTTAAGGTAACAACTAATGTAGTTATAATGCATGCTGTTTGCGAGTAATTGAAAGAAATGTTTGACGAACATCATTATTTTAACAATAAGTTTTGCGACACCTAGTTTCGACTCGTGTTAACAATCACATATGTAAATGCATTTGCATTAAGCAACTATTTCGACACATATGTAAAAGCAGTTACATAAGTCGATCGTCCGATGATTATAGCCATCTAAGTGTTATCAAAAGTAAAATCTTGAATCGCCTGCTGTAAGTTCGCAAGAGGTTGTACAATAGCAAACAAACACCGAGAATTACTCATTTGTGGAAGCGTTGATTGTAGAAAACGGCCAAAGTATTGGTTGTTACAAGGAAAAATGAGTTTGTAATAAATATAACAAGAAAAGTATTTAAGACAATAACCTAATAAAAAATTAAGATGCATTTCTTATGTAATAAATTTTAAATGTTGATCCAGGTTTAGTTAAGGCAATTTTACCATGGTCAAAATTTGTACTGTAACCATACGCTTAATAAATAATGGACAAAATTGGGTTTTATTATTGCTACTATTGTGATTTCTTAATCACAACAGTGTGTTATATTTGTTTGCTTTAGAGACGCTTAAGGTGATATTTGTAAATAAAAGAATTAAATTTAACGTTAAAGAGTTTAAGTTGGTTCATAAATATAACTATGAAAAAGAATCTATTAAATAAAGTGATTTAAGAAGAAACATTTGTTATAAACTAAAACTTATATTTTCCTTTGTAACAATTAATATGTAACCTGCAAATTAACAATGGAAGAAAAGCAATAGCTTCTATTGCAATGTTTGCCCTTGTATAGTGCAATTATTGTATACATTATAATTTATAACAACATTTGCAGCATCACTTGCATTTATTGTGAGACCTGGATAGGTTTTATTGCTCTCACTGTCATCGCAATTAATGTCTGTGGTATGCGAAACATTACTAATGGTCGAAGGTATATTTTTAGAACATCCAGGTTGATCCATTTCATTTCGTTCTGATACAAACATCCTAGATATATTTATTTTGTTTTGTACTGAAGAATCGACATATCCTCAGCAACAGAAGAGGACTTCCAGCCCCCATGACGTTTTAGGACCAACAAGTCACCGCCACAATTTGCAACATGTGTGGCACTAGATCTTCTAAAACAGTGACCTGTGTATAATTGTGGGTGAGGTAACTGGAGGTATGTCGCAATGTTTTTAGATATTTTTCCCATCATATTGATACCAATTGGACTATTGATGCAGTGACCATTCCGATAAGTGAGGAAAAATCGATGGGTGGTAACATGATTCGGTCTAAGGCTAAAATATTTTTTAATCAACTCAATCCAGGTTATATCTGTAATTGCAAATTTTCTCGGTATATAGTTTTTTGTTTTAGGAATCGAAACAATAATTCTGTCGGATTTAATTTCCACATCTTCAACGCATAACTTGGTCAATTCTTCACGTCTGCAGGCACCATTATATCCGATTATTAAAATTACCTAAATTAATTACAAAAACAATTAGTTTTGTTTATATATTGTTTAAACATTAGTAGTTAACTACCCTAATTGTTTGCTTTAAATTAATTAATAATTTAATTATAAACTTTATTATTAAAATGAATGTAAATTATATGCACTTACTTTCATCGCGAGATATGTATTGTCGTTGGCTTCTGTAATAAATTTGTTTATGTCATCTTCTTCTAAAATCTTAGATTTTTGGGCATGTAACCAACAGAAGCCCTTTTAATAAACCCTGTAACTTTTGATATTGCGAAATATCTATATTTTTGTACAGATTCAAGCAGGATCTTATCATTGAGTAAGTTGCCCATAATGTAGACGACTTGTATGTTTTACTTTGTAATTGAAAATATGCTAGCAGTACATTTTCTGATATATTTTTAACGTGATTTTCTTCACACCATTTTGTAAACTTTTTGTACTGCTTTTCATAAAGGTGCCGTGACTTATCGGGAATTATTGAAATTGCAACATTTTGGGCAATTTCGCGAATCTCTGGTGGAGTGCAGTTTATTTCTTCGCTCATAGTTGAAACATAAATTTAGAAATTGACAATTAACTATAACAATTAAATTCGAATTTCAAAACTTGGTAAGTTAGTCGTACCAACTTCAAATAAAAAAATGAAATTAGCCTCTAGATTTATATCGTATTTTTATTACACAATTTTATTTATTTTTCAAATAAATGCGCAAATTATAAAAAATAGTATAAAGAACTCGTTTATAAGTCATTTATAGCACTTGTCCATTAAAACACTCACTGCGCGGCTCGTGCCTTAAACTTGGACGCGTGCTGTAAGTGATGACTTAAAAACTCGCGTTCTTTAATATACTATTTTACATTATTTGATAAATTATTATGTAATATTAATTAATTAATGGAATAGACTACCTAAGGTTAAAAGTTAAAGTAAATACATTTAAAAATGTGTGTTAAATTTACCTACATTTTATAAAACGCAAAGTTTTGCAGTTATTAAATATGTACTGTTATGAAATTTGCACATTAATATCATTTCTCATCGAGAATTACCTGGCGATGTAAAGCAGATATTTTGCCGAATTTAACAAGGGTAAACTTTAAAATCTGACATTCTTCATATGTCTTCACTTGTAGCAATAAGAAAATACTTAAATTTTTTTTTTAACGTACGAAAACTTTTTTAAAACAAGAATTTCATTGATATGAAGGAGACTAATAAGCCTCACACTCCATAATCAACCCAGATATTACATAACGTATTATGACACCGACGGTCTCAATAACAAAACCAAAGCCACTTTATATATAAATTAAAACAACCAAGTATATGTGGTAAACAATATTTTCAAGGAATTTAATGAAAATAAATATCAATTCCTATATATATATATATAGTCTGATCAAGCAGTTTTGTTATTGATAAATATAATTACATTCGGTGCTGTAATTGTATATTGTTATTCAAAAACGAAAATGAATCATCATTTATGATTTAATGTACAAAATTGGAATAAAATACACAAGGGAATGCGTACAATATAGAGCGCTCAAAAAAATGAAAGGCTTGGCGGAAGGGTGTGGTAGGCGAGAGATGACTTCATCATCATGCATTTACAATTACGTACCGTTTTTCATTCACACACTTGATTAAAGCAATCGACAAACTCTTATTCGATAAAAGTGCGATATTAATTAATCACTCAATACTTCGCAAAGCGTTTATCTTTTTCGTTAATAATTAAACACAAAAGCAAAAAGAATAATAAAAAAACAGAATTTAGTTAAATTCAATTTAAATGGCACATGACTACTGCTTTTATTTTAAATACATCTTGTCAATATTATGTATGTATTTAAAACTACTAAACTACTTTAATTTAACACAAATTGTATGTAATACTAACCATTTTTCAAATTATCGTAAAAATCTTAAATGCTCTGTTGTCCTAACAAGCCGTTAACAATCTGTTAGTCAATCAGTGCCCAATCAGGAGGATAGTTATCTAACAACAGATTTAACTAGTGTTTATGCAACCGGGCAATAGTTGTGTGCTATACCTGGCTATGACCGTCGTTTAAAAGTTTCTTATATTTAAAAATTTTGATTTTCAACAAGAATCAACTCCATTGAGAAAGGTATCGAAAATGGATTACACCAACCTCAACGCAACGCAATAGAATCACGTAATACCAATTCTTCATTTAAAATTGAATACAAATAAAGAAATAATAATTAATAAAACCAAGCTGCTTCTAAATTTTAACGTGACCCGAAATACTAGTTTCTGGTAAACATCGATGTAAGAATAAAATTG
The DNA here is from genome assembly GCA_030710515.1 of Abscondita cerata. Lineage (NCBI taxonomy): Eukaryota > Metazoa > Arthropoda > Insecta > Coleoptera > Lampyridae > Abscondita > Abscondita cerata. Next base: position 103,075 of record JALBCR010002007.1, read on the forward strand.
AAATTGTAGTTATCCTAGATAACGAAACACTCTCATTCTTTCTCGCTCTGTAGTACCTATTAATTATATTCTTCTTCCTTCAAAGTATATATAATTTGTATGCCCAAGAAACATTTTTACAGAATTGTAAGTATTCACAGTGTATCCCGGGATAAAGTTGTCATTCGTTATTCGTGTCTTCTCATTTAACACCTACGTCGGGATTCCAAGGATCCGATCTCGGACCGTTATTATTTCTAATTTTCGTTAATGATTTTACAGAAAACATACAATCAGAGAAGTTATTATCTGCTGATGACATAAAAATATATTATTATATAAGATCTTACAGTGATTGTCAATTTCTTCAACAGCGATGGTAAACTCTTGGTGTTAAGTGAATTATTTGTCACTCAATACCACTAAATGTAGTGTGATCTCTTATACCCGTAAAGCGGAACCAATTTTGTATCCGTACAGTATTGACTCTAATGTTTTAGCGCGGTGTCGAGTTCTAAAAGATGGTGAGAAGGTGTGTTTTTTGATGATAGTTTGACATTCACAGATCATACAAAAAAAACCTGTCACAACGTAGTTTGGAAACTTTAGGCTTCATTGTCAAAATTGTAGACAATTTAAAAATTCCATCGCGATAAAAACTCGATTATTGTTCATTAATATGGTATCCCACACAAGGCAACCATATCGCTTCTGTTGGAAGTCCAGAAAGAGGATGCTTACAAGAAACACTTTTATTAAAGTTTGACTTTCAATGTTTACATCAACGCAAACGTACATCTAGAATTATTTTTCTCTACCAATTAGTTCATAATCTAATTGATTGTCCTCATCTTTTATCACTAATTTAATTCCATTTTTTACTACACGTAACAAAATGGCATTTGATTTACCATTGCCATGTACAAATTGTGTTCTATTTGTAATTTTTAGTTTGAAAGTTTGTAAACAAGTTTTTTTTTTAAATATTGCCAAAAGTAATGATGAAGTATATCAAAAATATTGGCAAAAACATTTTCAAGATCAAGAAGAATCTTTAATACGTGACAGATTAATTTTAGTTATTCAAGATGTGGGTTTTCAAGAGCGTTTATTCAGAGAATCGAAGATAACGTTAAATGAAGGGGAAAAGCAATGCAGGTTGTTCGAGGCCACCAAGAAGCAAGTTAAGGGTCTACAGATCTAAGGTCTAAGACCCAAAACTGTAGATGAAAGAAGTAATGCAGGAGTGTATGAATGTTTCAAATGTAGACGAAAAAATAGAAAAGGTGAATGCTATGCTTACGTTCAAAAGTGTAAAAGTTATGTTTTAATCATTTTGCAATCGAGTGTAGATTTAAAAATAAAAAGTACAATTAAAATCGTAACTATAAAAAACGTATTGATGGTAGTTCCTCAAGTTCAAGTGAAATTCAAGCAAGGAATGATACTAAAAAAGTGCATGATTTGAATTTGAGAAGTTAAAGCTCAGATGATACCTTTATAGATTTGATAGAATTAGATAATGTTAATTCTAATGCAGAGTATGAGTTATGGGAGGAACCAATAACAATTAATATTTATAATATAAAATTTAAGCTCGAGACAGGCGCACAATGCAATGTTTTACCTTTAAAGTTTATGCATAGGTTAGGCATTATAAATCTACTGAAATAAGCGATTCAAACATAACTTATGGCGAAAACAAACTAAAAACTAAAGGTTATACAGTGACCGGCAAAGCGTTTGCATCAAATGGGAAAAAATTTTGTAATTGAGATATCCAAAAATTTCTTTTGGCATATGAATTCAGCATATCGAATGACAAAAAAAGCACTTTGACTTTGACAAATGTCATGTGACCACTGTCCCTTAAATATGTAAAAAGTGAGGTTAGATGACAAGATATTGAAAAATGCCCAATAGAAAAGTTGTTCAGAATTAGATTATAGGTCTATGTGCAAATTTTCAAAAGAAAATAACGACTTTTCAAAAGTATCATTGAGAAAACAAGTTTTTTTGCGTTTGATTTGCATAAAACACAATAAAACCAACAAATAAACTTCACAATTCAGTAATTTTTATTTATTAGTCTACCAATGGACGGTAAAGAACAAAAAACAATTTTTTTAGGACGGACTTTGTTGCAAACTCTTTGCCGGTCACTGTTATTAATTGTAAAGTAAAAAACGAGAAGTTAGAGTTATAATTTCTTGTTGTTGAAAGTAAGCCAATTTTAAGGCTTATTAAATTAAAACTTATAAAAAAACTCAATGAATTAAAGTTTGACAATCAAACAAAATAAAGATTTATTTTATGGAATATGTCAACTCCTCTTTGAGTATTCAATCAAGTTAACAACAGACTATGTACCATATACAAGTTCTGCAAAAACTTATTAAATAATCGATTGTTAAGAATTATATTACCTACAACAACTAATCGACTAACATCAAAGGTGCCACAAGAAAATAAAAACTCAGACAGTCATAGAAGATTTAAAGCAAAAGTGTATTATAACAAAACAGAAGACTATTATCTTAATAGGGATTCCCTTGAAGTGGAGGGACGAAATTAAATCACTACCCTGCATTCAATGTGCCGACGTTTTGCCCGACCTAGGCGGGCTTTTTTCAAGGCTTCTTGGAATTAGCGCGTTAATTTTGTTCATCCGTTCGTGCTATAGTGTGTCTTATTGATATATATATTAATTTATTTAATTTATAAATCTTTTAATTTGTGACGGCCGTTAATCCAAGTGATTAATGTATTGCACAATTTGTTGGTTTTAGATATTATGTTAGTCGTGACTGTCACGCCCTAGTTCCAAAAAGCCCGCATAGGTCGGGCGAAACGTCGGCACATTGAATCCAGGATAGTGATTTAATTTCGTCCCTCCACTTCAAGGAGTCCTTTAATTTAAATAAAAAGAGGTAGAATTGGAGATAATATAATGGCTTAGAAAGTAAGATTTCAGAAAACCTGGTAATAATAAATCTCCAATTAAAAGTGATTATCAGGATGTAATATAAACTAAAAGTGGTCGCACCATTCTAAAAACCAACCATATTCAATGATTATATATAATGTTTGTTTTTTTTTTGTATGTATTTTAAAAAAAGGAAAGATGTATTTGTAATTTTTAGTTAGTTTGGAAAACAATTGTTATTGTTGATTTTGATGTATGTCAATAACTGTAATTAATTTGAATAAATATTCATGTTACAAAACGAAACACAAATATATTATATAGGTCACCAATTCGTACCATCTGCAACAAATTTAAATTTTTTTGTAACAACTGTACGCTATATACATTAACATTTATTTTGTTGTTATGTCTCTCATCATATTAGTTTAATGTTTTATCGAGTGTATACAGTCTGTATAACAATAACATGTAGTTTGTCCTGTATTTGGGTTTTATACCTATTGGGCAAATAAATAAACAAATAAATAAATAAATTAAAAATTTTCGAATTGGAATTTTAGGAAAAGGATTAAACCCTGTTTTGGTTTGAAATTTAATGTAGGAAAGGGTATTACATAACTTTTCAGTTTGAATAACTTTTCATAGTTAAGTTGTACTGCATTAGTAAACACTGTGAATGGAAATATTGCTTTACCTGAAACAAAACTGACATTTTATCGACTGATGGTCCTTAAAATTTCCATAATTACAAAACTTTCATTCTAAACACACTACTGTACTGTGAAGAATAACTACTTTACCACACTATTGACTAATTATCAAAGTAAGCCGATCGTTCTGAAAATTTGTATAACAACATAACTTTTTATTCTTTTTCTCGATTCTTAAAAATCGAAAGTAAAATAAAAATAAGCAGAGATTAATGCCAAAATATGAAATTCAAAAATTTTTGGTTCATCATCATACATACGAATTGGCAACTTAATCCTGGGACACACTGTAAATTGGCTAATTTTTATTGATATTCTTAGCAAACTACTATACCGAACTACATATTTAAACAGTGCAATTTGAAACAGCATCTGTAAAATTTGTAAAAGTGATGCAGCTTCCAATCTCAGCAATTACTTAAAGTACAATTTTTTTTTTATTATGTAAAAGGAAATTAAAAATATTATTCCTAAGACCAAAAATTTGAATAGAACACTATAAACTTCATAAAGAGTTAATTTTTAATTATTTTCGCTTGACCTATTTTAACTAAAATCTAATCCTCTATTAAACAAAAACTCTAAATATCAAATTCTATTAACTTCAATTCGTCGAGAAAGATGATAAAACTGAGAGTATTCAAAATTTTAATCTTGAAACGGTGAGTTTTTGTAAAGTACCGTAATGCAGAGTATCATTTGTGTGCTTTATAAAATCTCATCCGGCGTCATGTTATATTACGTAGGAGAAACGAGAGTACATTCAGCACTGGGGTAGATTTGAATCATTAAAAAGGATGAGTATTTTTTTAATTTTCCCGCCAAACAATCACTTTCATTGTGTAACGTATAGTGTGTATAAACCGTTCACTTGCGTGTCGGATTAAAGAAGGTAAGTTTTTAACAAATTTACACCCAAAGACTATCATATTTGTCATATGAATAATTTCCGGTACAGTCTAACGTCAAATTATTCAGATTTATTATAACAATAGTAAAAATAATATATATGTGGTACATTCGGCATGCAATAATAGGGTAGATTCGCCATAATGTCGAATACCAATTCTATCAATGCATTAGCTTTACTAAACCACGAGTTTAGGTATAAGGACTTAATTATTATTTGTTTGGAGAATGTAACACACACACTAGGCAGTATGGCATCGAAAGAACAACGCTACAACCTGCTAAAGAAGAATTCATTAGAAGAGGTTCTCAGAGATGATTCGGACAATGAAAGTGGAGATGATTCCTCTAAATACAATAGTAAAGCAAGTCTTTACAAAGAAACAAAAAGTTGAAGTACGTAACTACATAAAAAAAATCATCAAACCTACATTTTGGATTACCATCCAAACAGATTTGAATTCTGGCATGTGTATTACGAGGACAACGGCCTGAGGCCAAACCCCAGTAAATCTCAGGTTTGCGCTTTCCATCTCAGAAATAGGCAGACCAAGAGAAGGCTTAAAGTCAGCTGGCAGGGTAAAGAATTACAGCATTGCGAGACCCCGAAATATATGGGAGTGAAACTAGACAGAGCGCTGACGTTCAAGTACCATTGTCAGGATACAAAAGAAAAAGTGGATGCGAGAAATAACGTACTAAGAAAGCTCACAGGTTCGTCTTGGGGAGCCCATCCCCACGTGTTGCGAACAACAGGCCTAACTTCAAGCTTCTCTACTTTAGAATACGCTGCACCCGTATGGAAGAACTCGGCACATGCAAAAAAGGTCGATGTCGCGATAAATGAAACCGCGCGTATCGTATCAGGGTGCCTCAGACCAACACCAATCGAAAAAATCTACCCTATAATCGGAATAGCACCACCCGAAGTCCGAAGAAATGTAGCCGCTGAAATGGAGAGAGCGAAGCAGAAAGGTGACCCCGTCACCCGCTATATGGACACGAAAGCCAACCAACCAGACTCAAACCTCACAAAAGCTTCATGGCAACAACCGACGCCCTCAGGGTACAAACCAGGGGCACGCCGGTTAGAGCTGTGGAAGCAAAGGGTGCCTGAACCTTTGATAGAACTGAAGGAGGACGTGTCTGCGGGCGACCAACTGGCATATAATGTATGGCGGTCTCTGAATAGATTGAGAACGGAAACTGCAGGGTGCAAATCGAACCTAATGAAGTGGGGTTTAATAAAGATGATAAGTGTTCCTGTGGTATGGTGCAGGACCTAATGAGGTGCTTGATAATGAAGGAAAGTGTCACGTTACAGGATCTAATTTAGCCAATGACAAGGCAATATATGCCGCTGATTTTGGAAAGATCAAATTTAAAAATATTTAATATGGTGACTCCGGACGCGAATAAAGAAGAAGAAGAAAAATTTGCGAAATCAATTCCTCTTACTAGATGACTAAAAACTAAAAACAAATACATACAGGAACAAAATATTTTTCAATTTAACTTGTAGGGTTACTAATATACATGAAGAGGCATTCAGATTTCTCATTGCGAAAACCAGAAAGTACTAGTTTGAGCCGTTGAATGGCGTTTAATAAATCTGGAGTGAATTACTTCTTTAGAAAAATTGCTTCTGTCCTGGAAAAGTAGAAATTTCTTGCTGAACTGTAAAAGAGAAGAAGTAAGTAGGTCAAATTGCTTCAGCACATTTGTCGGCATTGTTAATGGTTCGTCTTTCCTAGTATTCTTAATCTCTCGGAATATTTATCAGCCTGCAGAATGTATTTGTTGCCTTAGGAATAAATCCGGTTGGATGACCGCAGAATTATTACCCAAAGTTTTGGAACACTGAATTTCACTAGTTGTTCTTCAGAAACACAATTCCGCTGCTAATAAATAACCACGAATCTCATGTGTCAGTGAAAGTAATAAGACATTGTAAATCCAATGGAATTGTTTTATTCTCTTTATTTTCTTTCAGCCTTTAAACATTGTAGTTTATGCCTCATTTAAAGCTCATCTGTCTACTGTATTGAATGATTGGATGTTAGCACATCCAGGTCAAGCATAAAATTAACACATAGAATATTTACCAAACAAATCTATGAACTTGCATTTTCCTTAAAAAATATCACTCAGTCGTTTAAGAAAGCTGGTTTATAGCCAATCAATAAGCTTATATTTTCTGATGAAAATTTCGTGGCTAGGTGTGTAACGGATAGACCTTTATCTCCAGCTGAATATTCACGAGAACCCCACGTGATGATGCAACCACCGTTGAAAACGATCATTTGCATGTGAAAGCTTCAACTCTTGTGGTCAGACAAGGCTAAGCGTAGTCTAGCTGTTCTCTCAATAGAAAATGAAATTGCGAGATCTATCGATCTGAATGAGATTATTTCTTTATTCGCCGAAAGAAAAGCAAGAAGGTACAAGTTTTGTAATTTAGTGCCAGTTGAACTACATTTAAAACTATTAGTTTTATAATTTAGACACGCACTATTAGATAACTATTCGCAATTACTTGAACGACGATAAATAAAATAAAAAATAATATGACAATGAATAAATATTTCTTACTGTAACTTTTATTTAAATGATTGGTTCTTCTTCAAGGAAGGGCACCAAAAACCACTAAACAGGCTACGTTTCGAGCATTACTGTGTGCACTTCATTAACCTACGTGATTCATCGATGTACTTAATAAAACATTTTTTTCTCAAAAATAGTTGATCCTGCGAAAAATACAAGAGACCTTATTTGGTTAAAAAGTTATCTGAAATAATGAAATATAAATATAATAAAATATAAAGCAGGAAAAAGTTCAGAAAAATTTTTTAGAGGTGGTGTTTTTTCCTCTTGAAATTATACGAGATACCTACAAAAATATTAATTTAATGCTCTAAATAGCAAGAAATGGTTTTCAAGAAAACATTCAAATTTGACGATGACAGGTATTGTAGTGCAAGTTTAAAAACCAACTTAGTAAGCAAGTACAACTGGCATCCTGCCGAGACATTCAAGATGTAAATAATTATTAAGTACTATAATAAATATAGAAAAAAAGGTGTACATTTTTCCTGATTAAGTAATGTTTGAAAAACGTTTTATCCTTACATAACATTGATTTTCTAAACATCCATTATTTTAGATTTTAATGTTTATTTTATAAATTGCTCTTATTTTTTGAATTACAAAGTAAATATTTTTTATCTCCACGAATAGAACACGTTCTCTTAGTAGGATCTAATTTTAAAATTAATTTAAAACATTCTGTATTATATCAAACACATTTATTGGAATTTGGATGATTCAACTGAAAAATGGAGAATTACGATAATAAATTAAATATTACACATTCAATAAAAAATAACTTTGAAATCCGGAAATATAAACTTTTATGTTTTCTAAATTAAAAGTATAAGTGATATAATCGAAAACAAGCAATAAACTTAAGTAAAAAAACAAAATTATAAAATGTTTATTTTATATTTAATTCCACATTCACGGTTTCCAAACCCAAAATATTTTACACCATTTTTCTCACTTTTGGACAAATTAGAGTTAGTACGTGTAATGTAAACCAGTCTGGCTGACCAGACGGCCCTTCGTCCGGATGTAAGCACAGTATCAAGAAAAACCACTAGTGGGATTTTTATGAAACTTTGCTATAGGAGTTCTTTATAACAACGCAAATCTGATTAAGTTTTCGGCATAATCTATTGAGCCAAAAGGGCCGTTAACCTATACAGATATTCATTTTTGAATTCTTGGAATATTTACAAAAATATATTTTTCTTAATTTTTCTTTTCAAATACAAGTCGTTTGTAATTACACACAACTTTTGTTTAAACTACTTTGTGATCCGATAAGTAATTACTGACATATGACAATCACGCCACAGTAATTGTTTTAACAATATCAATTATACAAAAAGTTAAGGGAGGAAGTTGCTGGAAATGTTATTATCTATAATTTTTTATTTGAACTATTTTTTTCTAGAACGCAATTTTCTTGTTTCTCTTTTCAAGCAAAATTTTTTAGTTTGTATTCCAATCTTAAAACGTTTAAAGAAAGAGAGAGTGCGCGACGGTACAACAACCAGGTACCTGAACCCGTCTTCTTAAGGGTTATTCTTAAAACAGTTACATTTAACGTATCATTTTTTTTTCACTTTTCTATTAAATTTTCGTAAGTTGAAACGCACTTGAGATATTTATTTTATTTACGAGCAAAATGTTTTTATGTTACCACACTCTTGGATACTCTTCTACACTTTTGTTAGTATTGGACCGATGTGGAGTTTGTTTTGTTTTTTAAGCAATTTTACATTCATTGTTTTAGGAACAGCGTGTTTTCGTAAATTTACTTTTTTTGTGTATGTGAATTCAGTTTATTGAAACAATTAAAATTCGTTTTTATTAATCTGTGACAAACTCAAATAAACTCATTTGATTGATGACAGATTTTAACTAACGTAAGCGCAAGGCTGTAGGTACACTCATGAAATTTAAAACTTGACACCACAATTTCTGTAAACAAAAGTTTGCACATTGTGAAGCGGGCTTAAGGGTATCATTTACAATTCTAACAGCAGGTAGTCTCAGCAGGGGTTATCTTATAGAAGGACTGTAGAATGAATCATTACACTAAGTACGTTTTAGAAAATAGGTAATTTACGTTGCTTACTTAATTTTTTTCTTTAAAGAATATATTTGAAGGTATCGCTAATTAAACACCATAGCTCGATTAATTATCGAATCAAAATTTTGTTTAGGAAATGTTTACAAAATAAAATTAGAAATAATTTTGATTTAAAAAACGTCTACAAGCAATAACTTTTAAATTAAATCAAAAAACTAAACATGGTTATTTGGGTTGACTGATTATTACTTATTTTTAAATAAATCTAACCTACTAATTATTGTAAGTTATTAAAAAAATCATTAAACTCTATTCATAATATTTAGTCCTTACAAAATGTATATTTTATGACGTTTCATTTTTTTCTGTAGTTAATATAAAAGTGAAAATAAAAACTAAGGCAATTCTTATTGTCAACGTATATATTTAGTTTTTTGACAAGAATTTATTACATAATTATAATTAAGATACCAAGTTATAGTTTAAAATTAAATGAAAACTTTTTTTAAATAAAGGTATTACTATATAAATAAATATAAGAAATCAATAATGGGTGTGACCTCCATTATTATTGATACATTCTTGGAGGCGTCTGCTCATTGACGCTATCAAGGTATCAATATAATTAATATTAATCGTTTCCCATGCGGTATCAATGGCTGCAATTAGTGCATTACGGTTTACTGGTATAAAATTTGGCCCTTGTTGTCTTCGGATAACAGCAAGTATTCGAGCCCAAACATTTTCGATAATGTTAAAATCTGGGCTTTTTGCTGGCCAGGGTAACAGCTCCAAGTTATTTTCTCGTATCCAATTGCGCACAACCCGCGAAGTATGAATAGGGGCGTTGTCCTTTAACAACAAAAATACATTATGAAAATGATTAGGTTCGTCCTTCGAGTTGGTTAATTGATCTTGATGTTAGCCAGTTGGTGAAATGCCCTCTTGACTTTTTAAAAAAAAATCCAACTCTTAAAGGGTCCAAGAGGGCAATTGAACCTATTTGCAGAACATCAAGATCATTATGAAAAATGTTAATTCAACAGATCCCAAACTATTTTTTGAGAACGTATACTTACTTGTTGGAAAACATAATCTTCGTCTGAATAAAACACTTCGACTAAAGGTTTCATAATAGTTTCCAAAATATCTAAATACGCAGCAGAATCAAGACGTCCATCGATAGCCCAACAAACTCCTGGACCCCGCGCGCTAACCCAACCCCACACATATGTGATTATTTTCGTAACGAGTTCCTTCCATTCTAAAAACTTTTAGTGGTCCATCGTTGCGGCTATTGAACGTTTTTCGTCGCTAAAAATCACTCGATTCCAAAATTCCAAAGGTTCGTTCACATATCGCCTTGCAAATTCCAGACGACGTCTCATATTTTCGTCACTGAGAACTTCTTTCGCAGCAGCATTATACTTCTTTATTCCCATCTCCTTTAATCTTTTTGTGCAGTTATACGGCATCCGGGAAAATGTGTATCTGCTATAGCCCTGGAGTATGTAGCAAATGGTTGTTCTGTTACGTAATGAAACAACTCGAGATCTTGAGCACGTGTAGATACTTTAGGTCTACCACTTCCGATGGCTCTTTCCAAAGTGTGTTCAAGATTCCATTTTACTCGGTAATGCCCTACGGTGCTTTTTGGTATATCTAACATACGTGAAATTTCACGCACGCTACGGCCCGCCGCTAATTCCGAAACAATCCGCGCTTTCAAATCAGCACCGAGATGAGGTGGCATTTTCACAACACTTGAAATTTTAAACTAAAATGGAATTTACATTTCTTACTTTATTTATTGGTTCACACTACCCTTCTCAAACAGTAGGTAATTGTTTATTTATTACATACTTCTAATGACCAATGTAACAACCCTTAGAGCAATATGACTCAAAGGAAGTAAATTAAACAAGCAAGGATATTCTATTGTTATTGAAACTTATTCATAAAGTAAAAGCCATTTCCTTATAATGCTAATGGACAGGATTTTCTTAAGTATTAAGATTACAATAGAGGACTTATAAACTTTCGAAAATATCTAATTATAAATATTTACACTGCAATTGCGCTTTTCCTTAATAATTTCTTAGCAATAACATACACGTTCTTGGTTTTAAGTTGTCATAAATTTGATATGATATAAATTTGTGTTTCTAATATTACATCACAAACTAATCTTTATTCGCCAAAAATTGTTGCTTAAGTTGTAAAGCTTCGTACACACCTGAACAACAAACCGAGCAACAAACATAACAACGAACCGAAAGTCAAACAGAACGACAAACGATCTTTTATGATTTCCACAATCCGAACAACAAACGGAACGTTTGTGCTGTTCCCATAATTATTTTCAGTAGTTTTCAGTTCATATATATTTATTATTGAGAAGAGAAAATTGCGGAAAACAAGAAGATAGTGCCAACCAAATTTTTACGCACAAAGAAGAGTAAAAATTATAATTTACTTCGTTTTTTTTTATTTTGGAAATTTCCCGCCCAAATGATGCTAATAGGGACATCATTTTTTTCTTGCATTCTTAAACACTGATTAATTTAAAACATTTTTCTTCTGTCAACTCCATAATATTACCTAAAACACAACAAACCCACAAAAGGGAGGACAAAAATAAATAATTTAATTCTCCCGCATAAGTTTGTTCGCCGTTTTGTTTAGATTCGTCCAAACCTGCAAACGCATTCGCGCGCATTTTCTTTGATGTCGGAGAAAAACCGACAAGTTGCGGGAACGCCGCAAACCGTTCGTAGAACAATCAGGACTTGCGAATACATTTTGTAAGGACTAAATATTATGAGTAGAGTTTAATGATTTTTTTTTAATAACTTACAATAATTAGTAGGTTAGATTTATTTAAAAATAAGTAATAATCAGTCAACCCAAATAACCATGTTTAGTTTTTTGATTTAATTTAAAAGTTATTGCTTGTAGACGTTTTTTAAATCAAAATTATTTCTAATTTTATTTTGTAAACATTTCCTAAACAAAATTTTGATTCGATAATTAATCGAGCTATGGTGTTTAATTAGCGATACCTTCAAATATATTCTTTAAAGAAAAAAATTAAGTAAGCAACGTAAATTACCTATTTTCTAAAACGTGCTTAGTGTAATGATTCATTCTACAGTCCTTCTATAAGATAACCCCTGCTGAGACTACCTGCTGTTAGAATTGTAAATGATACCCTTAAGCCCGCTTCACAATGTGCAAACTTTTGTTTACAGAAATTGTGGTGTCCAAGTTTTAAATTTCATGAGTGTACACTTGTGCTTAGAAAAAAATAACATGTAACGGTGCAACTCAATACAAAATTTAATATTTTGCTATGTTCACTTAGAACGTTATCGCTGAACCACAGCAATTTATATTATATAAGTTACTGTAGTTCAAGTAACAGCTTTAATTTTTATTTGAGTCTAACATCAACGCACTACGTACGAACTGAAAATTAATAATTAATATCCTCTATTCCCCTATGGAAGTTTTTTAATTAAGTAATAAAAAAAGTTGTTGAGGTCAGTTGATCAAAATTAGTATTAATCCCGTTTTACTTTCACGTCGCCCAATATTGTAATAATAATAATAATAATAATAATAATAATAATAATAATAATAATAATCGCAAGGTAAACAAAATTCGATAATTTTAGTTATTTATAGTTATTGTTATACTGTGTTAAAAAAAAGAGGTCAAATTATTTAGGCTTAATCTGCAGCACCTCTCTAACTAAAATTATTGTATAAATCAGCTTGACCTAACAATTAAAAGTTCACTGTGGTAATATATTACGTACATACAAATTATAACCATTGTTATCAAGCAGCTACACAACCTTTTTTCACATTGTCGTATTATACTACCATTGATACTACTATTGACTTAATTCGAGGAAATGAAAAGGGTCATTGACAATGAATAGGAACATTCATAAATAAGAAGATTCATAAAATGTATGGATGGATTTATTTTATTAAAGTTTGACTATTAACTAAGTCATGATACAATGCATTAATACATGCAAATGTACTTTTCCAAATGTTCATGTCCTGAATTTTATATTGATGCCGTGACTCGAAAAATATTTGAAATCTATATAAAGTATCAAACAGATCCTACACGACTAGACGAATAAATATTGTATTAGTACTAAGTCGATAATTTGCAGATATTCTGAAGTTTGCTTTAGTTATTAACCTTGAGTTTTTCTAATAAATTCCGTGTACTAAAGGGGTTCCTAATATTTATTTAAACGTCAGTTTGTTATCGCTTATCAACGGTGGGCTAATATTATTTGCTCTTTTTAAAAATCGCAATTTTGTTGTAGGTAGTTATTAAAAAACTAAGTTTGCTACTACATTAGCGTAACTTATTCAACGATATATCTACACTCAGTTCAATATTCAAACAGTGGTGAAAATTATTTTAAAATGACTGAAATGGATAATTTGAAATACACAAAGTACTGCAAAATATAATTTCTTTATTTAGTCGTATGGAACATTTTTTAATATTGTATTGTGATGTAAGTGTTGTGTATGGTGCCCCAGAAGATCAGTATAAACCTGTATAGTGTGGTCAAATTATTTAGGTTTAATCTTCAGCACCTCTCTATATATTATACAGGGTGTCCGGAAATTATGAGCAAAACTCAAGGGGTGATTCTACTTGAAAAATTAATGCCACAAGTTCCTATAACATTTTTCTGAAAAATCCAAAATAACGGAGTTACACGGATTTTTAAATCAAGCTTTTTAATAAAATTTTTCTCGTGTACCGATTCTCTTCAAATTTGGCACACTTACCAATAATGTTCGTTTGTATTTTGTTCCCAATTTGACGTAAATTCCCTAAGCTAAAGGGCTTAAACTGATATTGTTGGAAATACATACTATTTAATGAGATAATCTGTTTTAATAAATAACTACAATTGACAACAGTTTAATACATATCTTTATAATAAATTTTCAAAATGATATCCTTCCACCTCAATGCATAAATTAATTCTTCTCAGTTAATTTTGACGAACTCTAGCAAATATTCCCTGTTTTTGTTTAATAACCTCACAGTTATCAATAATTCTTTGCCTCAGCTCTTCAACGTTATGCACTGGAGTCCTGTATACAAGAGATTTGAGGTAACCCCAAAAGAAGAAATCCATTGGGTTCAAATCAGGCGATCTGGGAGCCCACTGCACGAACCCACTGCGTCCTATCCATCTCTCCGGAAAATTTTCGGTTAAGAATTCTCTCACCGCTATGCTGAAATGTGCCGGTGCGCCGTCTTGCAGCAGCCACATTGCATGTCTTACTCGGAGGGTACATCTTCCAATAGAATGGACAATTGGTTTCTCAAAAATCCAAGTAAATCTCACCATTGAGTCTATGTGGAAAAGAAATGTGGCCCAATTAAGTGGTCTCCTAAAATTCTGGCCCACACGTTAACAGAAAACTTATTTTGGAAACCGCATTGTATCGCCAAGTGAGGATTCTCATCAGACCAATAATGCTCATTATGAAGATTGATTAAGTCATCATGTCCAAAGCCAGCTTCATCCGTGAAAAGAATTGAAGGTACAAAATTTCGATCGCCATTATGGAGATTTCTAATGCTATTGCAGAAATTCACACGAGCCACATGATCTTCAAGAGTTAGGGCTTGAACCTTTTGGTAATGGTAGGGATGAAGGAGTTGTTCTTTAAAATTTCATGTACCGAGCTCTTCGGAATATTTTCCTGAGTAGCAATTAATCTTACGCTTGTGTTAGGATTATTCTCGATTGAATTCAAAACACGAACTTCTGCTCCTGGAGTTCGAGTTCTTCGCGGACGACCTGCATCATAATGTCTAGTTTTAAATGATCCAAATTCTCCAAGTCTTCGATGGATAGTACTGAACATTCGCGATTGTGGCATCCTTCTATTCGGAAATGCTTCAACATACAAACGTCTTGCTGCAATTGCATTGCCGCTAGCTAAACCATAATAATAATGCATGTCACGTAGTTCGACGTTAGAATAATTATTATGATTCATCTTATCTTATTATTAATCACAACAATTCAATAAGAAATTTGCAACAACTTATTATCTGTCAAAATTAATTGTTTACAAAGCAACTCCCGCAGTTGTTTCCAAAGCATGCTTTGTTAATGTTGAAAATGAGCTGAAGTGAGTTGGTATTCATTCAGTATAAGCAAATTTTAAAAAGCGTTTTTCTCGAAAACAGCTCATTTTATCGTGATGTAAGAAGAGGACTTTTTTGAAGATTTTTTCATGCTCTTTAATTTAGAACATTATTGGTAAGTGTGCCAAATTTGAAAAGAATCGGTACACGAGAAAAAATTTTATTAGAAAAGCTTGATTTTGTAATCAAGCTTTGAGGCCGTGTAACTCCGTTATTTTGGATTTTTCAGAAAAATTTTATAGAAACTAAGAATCACCCCTCGAGTTTTTGCTCATAATTTCCGGACACCCTGTATATGCATATATCAAATATAATGAACGGTTAATTAAACGTTTTAGTTCATAATAGAAAAAATATCAATTCATTTAAAATTACCGCTAAAAACAACCATAACTATGGCGTCAAGATTAGGTACTTTGATTTGATATCTGAACATCAAAAACACTGCGACGTTTTCAACTCTACCTACAACCTTAATTTGACGCAGTTATCGCTTCCAACCTTAAAATTTAATAATTTTTTAGGTTGGAGTGAATGTAGCCAGGAACCGTATCGAGCCCCTGGACTACTTATGGAAGGTGCGAATGTTTAGTTCAAGAAAAATCGGGTAATGGTTAGAGCGACTTTTACATCACGAAGTGGGTGCTTCTTTAAGGCGTCTGTGTCTAGTCATGTAGGATCTATCGGCCTGAAGCACCCACTTAATGGGTCGTTATGCGAAACATCGCCCTAACCACTAAAACAATTATACCAGCATTAGGTTACAGTGTTTATGTTACTAAAAAAACTTCAGTCACTGAGGAATAACTAATTCAAGATGTTTAAGGTTGAGTACTATTTATATAAGGTTTCAATGTTTAATATCAGCCATATTCAGCCATATTACATATCAATATCGTATTGTGATGCAAATTAATATGGTATCCCTAATAATCAGTATAAACCTGTTACGTACTCACGAAACCGTGTACAAATTGGATTTGTTCGTCTTAGCAAAACATTTGCTTAGAGGTTTGGGAATTAAGTATTATATTTTAAGTTATTAATTTATTAACGAAGCCTTATCTCACAGCCACTCGCAATATACATGTTTAAGTGCAATATTCAAAGTTAATTTTAATAAAGTTCGGTTAAATACATTTTTATGGTATTTTATCAACAAGTAAAAAACAGTTTTAAGCGACAGATTAAAGAATAAAAAATTACACTTTTTAAAGTTATTTATGGTCAACCGGCCAACTTCGTGCTGTTTGTGATACAGTTTTTTCGGCCATTTTATGCCTCTTTATGAACTGAAAAAACATGAATATCAGAATAAATTTGTGGATTTTAAGAGTAAATATTGTCAATTTATAAACAAAAGCAAAGACTGCTAGATATTCGTCGGTATGACAAATCCTATCTGTAGTTCATATTTGTTTGAGTAACATCATACAATTGACTCGCTCGTCCATAATTCTGTGGCTCGTTCATAAAAAGTAGATTATGGATATAAACAGCTATTGAAAATATTAACGAGCTCTACGTTGCGTCGCATAGAATCAAGGTGGAGTTCTCCAATATGTAGGTAGAATAAATAATTCTAAACAACAAACTATGACGAGTCTGCAATTGAAACAAAGTCATCCTCAACCGAATATCAACCGTTTTACTGCTGGTAGAGCGTTACCCTGTTTCTAAATACACATTTTCTCTCTAAATATCATCTTCTCTCCCGGAATAAGTTTCCAATCACACTTCAAAACAATACAACCCAATAACAAAAACAATGACAAAGAAAGAAAAATATATCGCTAGATTTGAAGTGTTCGATTCAAATCACATGTTCCCATCAGCCATTCATTTTACATTAACGGGCTGCGACGGAATTCGAACCTTCGAGGTTTTTGAAAAGCTCGATTGGTAATCAAACGCTCTAGAACCTTTCTAGAAAAGTTTACTAAGTAGATTGCATTTTCAATGTAATGTAAGCAAATCTATTTTGTAAATTTCTAAGTTAAATCAATATATATGTAGAATTTTCTCGTTTTTAAGTTAAAACATTTTTCTTATAAAATTGATTACATGCCGGGTGATTGATTAGTATGGTAAAGTCCAATATCTTTTCTGTCCTTTGAAATACAATTGTTAAAGTAAAAATTAAAGAGATTTTACCCAGCGTTTAGCGTCACATTTTAAAATTATTTACCATTTTGGATATTGCTTAAAATTTGACCCACTTAAAGGATATGAATTTATTTCAATTTATTATAAAGATATTTTAAAAGTTATAAATATAATTGGTTTTGGAAATATTCATTATCAGGTTGTCCGCTACAAAGCTATTTTACCAAATTTCCCCGATTTCCAGAAAATGGGCCCCTGATTACACACCGATTACAAGGTAACCCAAAACAAAAATTCATACGTTTTAATGAATCACTCTGTATTTAATATAACTATCGGAAAATACCTACTATACTTATACTGCAATTTTAGTTAAGCATTCCCTACACCCAAAATAATTAGTTTTTAATGAATTTTCATTTTTTATGCAAAGTGTAGATTTGGTTTCTACCGGTTTCTACATTTGTACCAACCAAACATACGTTAAGCCATGATTTATTCTTGAAAAGTAGACAGTTTACCATTATATCTATAAATTCAGCAGTTAATACATTTGTACCCTTTTCAAAAATAATCTAAACTAGGGCCATGGTTGGGCTAAGGTAAATTTTACTCGTGAAACTGATAGATATGACCTGGGTTCGTATTTTCGGAGTTATAATATACATAGGCAGATTCTGCATACGAAAAATTAAAATCTTCAGAAAATGCACAATACAACCTTAATTTTATTATTTTTAACATGCTACGTTTACACTTTTTTCTGTAACTTTCAGCCCTTTTATTTTTTCATTGTGGTATTTTCAGTTGATATAAATTTCTTTTTATTATATAGCCAGAATGAAGTTGTATTAAATAAATGCAACCTTCCAAGTCTTTTAGCATATGTAGCTTTGTAAGAATTGAGGCTTCCACGGACGGAGTCATTATTGGGAACAAAACGTCTTCCGGGATAGGACTGTGATTTGATTTCAATTGTCTTCTCCAATATAATGTTCAGTCGGTATCTTGCCGTCCGCTGGTGGAGTTACTTACTCTATCATAGAATAGTATTTCTTGTAGCTTTTCTTTAATTGTCACATTTTTGAGCACTTATCATTGCTTTTAATTTCTGTTTTACTGTTTGTACTAATCGTTCAGCTAAACCATTTGTCGATGGATGATTTGAAGCAGAAAATAATTGCGTAATTCCTTGCGTTGAACAAAAATTTCTAAATTCATAAGATTAAAAATCTTGCACTGTCCGTTACTAAAACAAAAATGAACATCTTGGCTTACAAAAGATTCTAAAAGCTTTTATCGTACTCTCTGAAGTGGGGGAGATGATTGATAATTGATTTCTAGTCACTTTGTCTTGGCATTAACCACAATTAAAAATATATTCCAATAAATAGACCACCATAATCAGCATGAATTCTTTGCCAAGGCTCTTCAAGCTCTCCCAATGATGAAGATGTGAACTTAAGCGCAATTGACCATGCAAGTGTTGTCGTCATGGTCGCCATTTTGTTAAGGTAGTTAAAGAGCTTGGTTCCAAATACACTTATGTTTACATATTTATGTCTTTACTTGATTAGCAATACGTAACTGAACGAAGTATTACCGA